>WAAF01004057.1:188757-208612 GCA_013400475.1 Tricholaema leucomelas | reverse complement strand
ACTCCAGGTGGGGTCTGACGAGAGCAGAGTAAAGGGGGAGAATCCCCTCCCTTGCCCTGCTGCCCACACTGCTCTTGCTGCAGCCCAGCACAGGGTTGCTGTCTGGGCTGCATGTGCACACTGCCGGCTCATGTTGAGCTTTTCGTCAACCCAGACCCCCAGGTCCTTCTCCTCAGGGCTGCTCTCAGCCATTCACCACCCAGCCTGTATCTGTGCCTGGGATTGCGCCGACCCAGGTGCAGGACCTTACACTTGGCCTTGTTGAATTTCATGAGGTTGGCCTGGGCCCACCTCTCCAGCCTGTCCAGGTCCCTCTGGATGGCATCCCTGCCCTCCAGCAAGTCAACTGTGCCACACAGCTTGGTGTCATCTGCAAACTTGCTGAGGGTGCACTCAATTCCTCTGTCCATATCACTGACAAAGATGTTAAAGAGCACTGGTTATAGATTTTCTTTTAAAGTGTTGCAGACTAATAGAGACTGAGATTATTAAACTATAGTATTTGTTGCTCTGCTCAGATCCCCAAACAGGCATTATGTATATTTATAATGTCTTGCCTTTCCACTAAGTTTTGATTATGTTTGTAACTCCTCTATGAAAAGCATTGATAAAAATCTGTGCTAGTTTGAAGCTAGCTAGAATGTTTTGGTGAGAAGGACTAGATCATAGGCTGTGAAATGAAAACAATGGTGATGGCTACTTCCCTCACCGTCTCACTGAGGTGATTTAGAATTAAAAGCAAAACATAGATAAAGTCACTTCACTTGCTCACTTTGCTCTGGGCTCTTCACCTGCTGGGGAGCTTGGGCTGCTGGCTGAACTCCATCTACTAACCTCACCCTCCATTTGCTTTTTGGCTGATCCACCTTGCTTCTTAATCCCCCTGGCCGAGCCTCTATTATTCCTTGGGACTGGGGTAAGGTTGAAAGGGGTAGGGGGAAGGTGAAGGGGTGGTTGAGAGCCCCTCCTGGGGACTCAGGTTTCTGGGAGGGGAGTTGTGTTTCTGTATTACCTTTTTACCTTGTCTATTTCTGTCTATAACTGTATATACTGTAAATATCTGCTTGTAAATTGTGCCAGCTGTAAATATAAGCTTCATTCAAATTTCCAGAGCTGGCTGAGTCTAGTCTGGGTGATTTCTAAACTGGGGGGGGGACACCAAAATCCTTTGCACCTGTAGAGTAGAGGCTGTAAATATGGTGTACCAAACTGCAGTTTAAATCCCAGGTAAATGAATTTTAGACTGTGCAGGACAGAAGTGTTATTCTCCAGGGGTATACTCTTTGCCCTAAGTGGAGCCAGTCTGTAATACTTTCCCTGCTGTGCTTCAGCAGTGAGGAAATGCCAAGAAACTGGGTACCTCCCTGTAGTGTGAAACATACAGGAATCATCAAAGTCTTGATTGTTTGTAAAAATTATGGGTAGTTGATACTTGTGTCAAACGAAGGCCTCATAAAATTGCTTTTGAGAGTCATGTTTGCGAGGACGAACTTAAAGCTATTGAACTATTTTTAGTCCTAGAACTCTGACTTCAGATTTGGTTTTAAAAATGACATAAGATACCTGTTTGTTATGTAGCATTCTTAGACATTTCCTTTCTTTTTTTGTTTGTTTGCATTGTATATTTTAAAATTTATTTTCAGTGTCACATTCTAAGTCAGTAAATCATTTGGTATCTTATGAAATAGTTTATGCTACTGCTGTGATGCTTAGATGGTTTTGGTGTTATCACTTGTGCTACAGGCAGCTCTTTGCCTGCATACTGGAGTATATAAATTATAAATAAAAAGCAACATAACATGGATGCAGGAAAAAAAAATGAAAGGAGTTCACAAACCCTATGAGGAGAGGCTGAGGGAGCTGGGGTTGTTTAGCCTGGAGAAGAGGAGGCTCAGGGCAGACCTCATTGCTGTCTACAACTACCTGAAGGGAGGTTGTAGCCAGGTGGGGGTTGGTCTCTTCTGCCAGGCAACCAGCAACAGGACAAGGGTTCACAGCCTCAAGTTGTGCTGGGGGAAGTATAGGCTGGATGTTAGGAGGAAGTTCTTGCCAGAGAGAGTGATTGGCATTGGAATGGGCTGCCCAGGGAGGTGGTGGAGTCACCGTCCCTGGGGGTGTTCAGGAAAAGCCTGGATGAGGCACTTAGTGCCATGGTCTGGTTGACTGGATAGGGCTGGGTGCTAGGTTGGACTGGATGATCTTGGAGGTCTCTTCCAACCTCATTGATTCTATTCTGTTCTATTTTAGTGCTCTACTTGTTACCACTTGTGTTAGAGGTCTGACAGAAGACACTTGCTACAAGTTTAGAGATAAGCTTGTGGGTGTGTCACACCAAACAGGGTTATTTAGCTGGTGAGATAGGTCAGACTTGCAAGCAAGAATTTGCAGGACAACCTGGTCTGAAGTATTGATTTAAAGCAGGAGGCTGGACCTTTGTTATCAACTTTGAATTTTCTCAGTTATTTTGGAGATTTTGCTTTTCTTACGTTTATTATCAGTATTATGCTCCTTTGGTAACTTGCAAGGGTGCTCATCTTGTAAAGTACTGCTGTTAACCAGCACAGAATACAGTATTTTGCCTTCATGTAAGTTGCAGGAGAGTTGTGAAGTGCAATAACTTTGGGAAATACTCTGAAACTGCTCTGTTGCTTACATCCTGTGTATTTGAATGCTAACTACAGTTAGATGTTGTGCCTTCTGAAGAGTCACAAATAACAACTTCCAAACTCTAGACTTTTCTGTAAATACTGGTTTACTGTAATAACTTAAGTGGTTGCTTGAACAAGTAACATGCATTACTTTCTGTTCTCAGGAAGCAGAGCCATTGTAATGGAGTGCCAATATGGGCCAAGGAGGAAAGGGTTCCAGTCCAAAAAAGCTGTTGAGCAAGATACCTCCTCTGGACATCTGTACAAAGCCACTTGTCCAGCAAGGTAAGGATTGTCTGTAAAGCAGGAAGAGCTACTAAGAAAGCATTCTTTCTGTGAGTTTTATTAGAGCACTGTTTGAAGCTGGTAGCTGATAGACATCGTAGCTCTTAGCTTTGTTTCCTTCGTAACTTGAGGTTGATTAATCATTTAGATGGAAGGAGGAAGTCTCTTGCTGTTAAACTCAATGAGGCTGAGGAGGCTGAGATTTGATAGGTTGCAAAGCAGCAGTGTATTACGATGTGAAATGCAAGTGGGACTCACTCTCTGTGTGGGCATAAGTTATTGTGGTATCTGTTAGGGACCACTTTTGGTCCTAAAACTTTGCCATCTTGTTTTTTTTTTTCCCTTCCTTCAGGCTTTTTGCTGCACTCACATCAGTCAGTCATCCTAATGTAGCAGATGCCCTATCTCCTGAAGGAGTTAAAGTTCTTCCTTTTCACAACAATAATGTCGTTGGGTTTTTTTCCTTTGTTCTTGATCATTCTCTGGGTACTTAGTTTTTATTAGGCTAAGAGTGTGTTGTTCACCTGGACAGTCCAGCTAGGTATGTAAATGCTCAGTTCTGGCTTCAAGCCTGCTCAGAAATTATGTGCTTTCACTGTACTTAAGGGGGATTGCTGAGGTGCAAAATTACTCTGGCTGAGTGACTTCAAGACTGTAGCAGAAGTGCATCCACCCCTGTTGATGTGTTCTTGTCAATTCTACTGTTCTCTTAGAGGCTAATCACTCCCTGCAACACTCTGCTTGAATGTTTTCAATAGTTAGATTTGATATGTGAAGTAGGTGAGGGATTTGCCTTCCTCCTGCTGAGGTCAAAGTGTACTGAAGGAGATTGTTTTGTTTTGTTTGTTTTTTACCTCCACCTTTGACAGGATCTATATTAAAAAGGTTCAGAAGTTTCCGGAATACAGAGTTCCTACTGATCCTAAAATTGACAAGAAAATCATAAGAATGGAGCAGGAGAAAGCATTCAACCTGCTGAAGAGAAACCTGATAGATGCTGGAGGTGTCCTCAGGTGAAACTTCCACCTTTTTTTCCCCTTATCGTGACAAATGAAGCAAAAAGGAGCAGTAATTTGCTTGCTTTGATTTACATTTTACTGAGTAACTTTATTAAGGCTCTTGCTTTGTATCAATAGCAAAAAAAATCCCACAACGTGGGGAAGACTTTGACAGCTCTGGAGTATTAATTTGGTTAAATTATTAAGTGCCAAACTCTGGAACTTAAGCAGCTGGTTTTGTGCAGGTAATAGAAATAGTTGTGTTATCTGGGGCTTTGATCTGCTTTACATTGAAAAACATGAGGGGATCATGAGCTCTGAAAGACAGCATCTTCCAGCTCAGAGTCAGTGAAAATTCAAGTGCCTCTGACTGGGTTGTTTGTGATTGTCAAACTGTTCCCCAAGAGATTAAATGTTTTAACTTAGCTTGAGAATTGTGTGCAGAAACTCTTTCCTTCTCTCCAGGTGGTATATACAGTTACCCACTCAGAAAGCCCACCAATATCATGAAATGGAAACCTCCTGCCTCCTTTCTTCACCTTCCCATTTTTCTGTGCCTCTTCCTGAGGAGGAGGAGGAAGTTGTCAGAGATGAGAACTGTGCTCTGCCTTCCCGACTCCATCCTCAAGTGGCAGAAAAGATCCGGGACTTGGTGTCTCAAGGAATAGAGCAGGTCTATGCAGTGAGGAAGCAGCTAAGGTACAGAACCATCTGGCATGCTCAGTCTGTGCTGCTGTATCTACTCTGCATTTGGGTAACTGTGCTGAGGCATTACTGGATACATTTCCCATATGTCCTGAGTATCTATTTTTTCCAACTTGTGTATTCTCTTTTCATTTCATTGCCATTAAGAGCTTCTGTCCTCCTCAAAGTTAGTCAAATAAGTGGGCATTTGTAGTTCTAAACTCTGTAGTAGATGCACAAAGAACTCTAACTTGCTCTTTCGTTGCAACAAGGGCACAAAGGTATCGGTGTCTGTAATGGAGGGAAATAGCACAATAGAACTGAAATATGCATCTTTTGATGTTCTTTAACATGTGACAGAAAGTATGTGGAAAGAGAATTATTCAAGCCTGATGAAGTACCAGAAAGACATAACCTGTCCTTCTTCCCCACTGTGAATGACATCAAGAACCACATTCATGAAGTGCAGAAGTCCATGAGGAATGGCGAGCTGGTGTACAACACAGAAAGTATCCCAGCAACGGTACATTGGCCTTTGTTTCTTTCGGATCTTTGGAGTTAAATACTGGAAATTTCACTTTCTGCCACTGTACAGGGTTAACCCTCCAGGGGGAGTAACCTTGAACCTGACCTTAGATGGTCTTGACCCCCTCCCCAGGGGTGGGTTTGACCACCACCAGGTGATTCATGGTCAGCCCACTCCCCCTTCCTGTCTAAAGGTCTATGAAAGCAGGGGGACTCCCTGTTTCTCTCTCTCTCTGTGCTCCCTGCCTCCCTGCTTACCAGCATCACCATCCTCTTCCTGGTTCTTACCACATGGCCATCACCCACGAGGCAGACAAACCCATTACCATCAAAAAATGTGGTTGTATTTACACATTGTGTATTTGTTCTCCCTTCCCTATACCTTTGTAATTTACCTACCTCAGATACCTTTTCAATTTATTGTTAAACTTTCTTAACTTCCAAATCAGAGTGAGATTATTTATTGGGGTGTGCTTACATTTTCCTCTCTCTACATCTAATTCTTTTGGGAAAGAAGGGGGAAGAGGGAAGGGCACTCTGTAAAATTGTTATTGGTTTTATCAAATATATATTTGAGTCTCTGGGATTTTAAATTAGAACCAAGACAACCATGAAGCTGTATTTCACCTAAANTCCAATCCTGCCTTGAACAGCTCCAGGGACGGCGACTCCACCACCTCCCTGGGCAGCCCATTCCAGTAGCCAATGACTCTCTCAGTGAAGAACTTTCTCCTCACCTCAAGCCTAAATTTCCCCTGGCACAGCTTGAGGCTGTGTCCTCTTGTTCTGGTGCTGGCCACCTGAGAGAAGAGAGCAACCTCCTCCTGGCTACAACCACCCATCAGGTAGTTGTAGACAGCAATAAGGTCTCCCCTGAGCCTCCTCTTCTCCAGGCTAAACAATCCCAGCTCCCTCAGCCTCTCCTCGTAGGGCTGTGCTCGAGGCCTCTCACCAGCCTCGTCGCCCTTCTCTGGACACGTTCAAGCATCTCAATGTCCTTCCTAAATTGAGGGGCCCAGAACTGGACACCTCAACTGTCTCAGGTACAGTCTAAATTAGGGCTTGCACAACATTTTGAATATGTAAATACTAATGCACTTTATAGTAAGTTATGTGAGCATGAAATAGATACTTCAGAATTCTCAGTGGCTCTTACGTGTTGTTCCTTAGTTTTCTTCCACCGATTGAGTAATAACAGTTCCTAGTCCCACAGTTCCTGATTTTCCCAGTTACGAGGCTGACTGCTAAGGAATTGCTGATTTAAAGTTGGCTTTGACAAACTACTGTTAAGTCATACTGTGTCATCAGCCTTTTCCCTCTCCCCACACTGCTTTGGGCCCAGTTCAGTGAAGGTACTTGTGAGATAGCCAAATGGTTTGACTGTTTTCTACTGTCATGAGCAGACTTATGCCTACTTGGTATAGTGCATGTTAAAAAAAACCTTCCCACAGTAGTTTGGGTTTTAAACCAAGAAGTTCAAAATGCATAGCTGAAAGAAAAGAAGGAAGTGTTGGTTTAGACACTGTTTTCCTACACATCTTGTATTCAGACCATGTTCCTGTAGCAAACTTGCACCATTTCTGAGAACTGAGATCTTTTTCTTTTCAGCTGCAGTGGACCACAGACAGTGGGAATGTTCTCACAGAAACAGTGACTGTTACATTTGCCTCACCACCTTCAGATGGTAGGACTACATTAAGAACTTTATTCTCTCCAAATATGTTTGTTTTATTAGCTATGGCACAGAACTTCAGCTTCCTTCCAGAGAGGTTGCTGTCATGTTCTGTCACTCAGATGAAATTAAGGATTGGTTTGGTGTGTGTATTTGGGTATGCTATCTTTTAACTATTTGACTGCATGTATGGAAAAATATGTGTAGTCTGGTGGGGTTGGCAAAAGTGTGAAAACTATAAATTGGGCTTTTACCTAGCACCCTCAGGCAACTGAAGATTTTAACAGGATGGTTATGTGGAAAGAACAGTTTACTTTGGATAGAGGTGCTAATAACACCTGCATGGAGAGAATTAATTTCTTGCTGAGCAGTTATATCTGACAGGGGACACAATCATAGAATCACAGAATGATAGAATCATAGAATGGTTTAGGTTGGAAGGGACCTCAGGGATCATCCAGCTCCAACTCCCTGCCATAGGCAGGGACACCTCCCACTGTAACCCCCTGCCATAGGCAGGGACACCTGCCACTGTAACCCCCTGCCATAGGCAGGGACACCTCCCACAATACCCCAGAGCCAGCTAGGTACTGGAGTTCCTTGGTGGTTTGTGCTTCACACATGCTTAAACATCTTGCTGAAAGTGACTTAAATGCATATTGTGATTTGTCTTCTCACCAGGTCATTGGCATGGTGACTTTCAGGGCCTTATCCTGGGGCTGGATAACAAACACTGTTTCTTTTGTCAGAATTGAGGGCACTGTTTTCCATTTTTCTCTCTATGTGTAGAATAGAAATAGAAGCACAGTTGCCATCACAGTAGCAGCAAGGCTGTGAGAGATGTTTCTTTGTGGTGTAACTTCCTCACTAATGTGTGAAGCCAAACTAGCATCTCTTGCCAGTGATTGCTGAGCTGCCTAGCAATATTAACAGTCTGTCCTCTGTAGAAACTTGGGGTTTAGATATTCATTGTTGAAGGTCTGTTTTATTTTTTTTTTTCTTGATGCAACTTACATTGTCCCAAATCTGAGCTCTTTAACCAATGTGCAAAACACAGTCAATACGCAGAGCCAAGATAGTTGTTGCGCACAAAACCGGTGCTAAGGGATAATTCCCCAGCTGGCACACTGGTGGGTATATACAGAGTAAAATGTGTTAGCTCTGTATAATGTCAGTGTCTACTAACTAGCCACAGTGGTTAGTTTCTTTCTTGCTTCATTGGAAAGATGCAGCTACTTTAAAATTGACTATGCATGCACAGAAGGAAGGGGACTTATTTGGATAGGGAGCTCCTCTAGCTAGAGGATGTGGTTGTTCACATTATAATGATATTACAGTGAAGTAAATTCAATAAGGTCTGCCCTGAGCCTCCTCTTCTCCAGGCTAAACAACCCCAGCTCCCTCAGCCTTTCCCCGTAGGGCTGTGCTCGAGGCCTCTCACCAGCCTCGTTGCCCTTCTCTGGACACGCTCAAGCATCTCAATGTCCCTTCTAAACTGGGGGGCCCTGAACTGGACACAGTACTCAAGGTGTGGTCTAACCAGTGCAGAGTACAGGGGCAGAATGACCTCCCTGCTCCTGCTGGCCACACCATTCCTGATGCAGGCCAGGATGCCACTGGCTCTCTTGGCCACCTGGGCACACTGCTGGCTCACGTTCAGGCGGGTATTGATCAGCACCCCCAGATCCCTCTCTGTCTGGCTGCTCTCCAGCCACTCCGACCCCAGCCTGTATCTCTGCATGGGGTTGTTGTGGCCAAAGTGCAGCACTCGGCACTTGGAGCCATTGAATGCCATCCCCTTGGACTCTGCCCATCTGTCCAGCTTTCTGTTTCTCCTAGCATAACAGTCACTGTAGCCATCAAACTGAAGTGTATTCTGTTTTACATCTGTCATGAATTATAGTGACAAGTGAGATGAAACACCTGGGGATGGGTTTATTTTTCTTTAACTTCTAGCATTTGTACTGAATGAATGCCCATGCAGTGCAAGGAGCAGGTAGGTTAGGAGCTCAGCTGTTAGCTTTATCCCTAGGCATATTGGTGTGGAATACAGCCTAAGGAAATGACTACTGTCTCTTCCTACATGTGATGATTTGCATATAGGATCTCTATATAGCATTAAAAAGAACATAAATATTTTAAGTAGGTGCATTCAAGGAGGTTTACAGACTGTATCTGATATGATAAAGTGTTGCACTTGTAAATTAGGATAGATGTGGAAAGATTTATCTCCACTTGGGTTGCTGAAAACTTTTGTATGGTTTCCTCGTTTCTTTTTGCATTGAGAATGTTCTTCTCATTTTTTTTTCCATTCACCAGACTAATCTACATGCACAGAGCAAGCTGCTCTGTTACAGTTAGTGACACTGAAGTAGGAGGCTAAACAATGTCTACTGTTGCCTGGCTAAATGTTACCCAAAATGTTCTGTGTGGCTCAAACAGGAAATGGGATGTGACCCTATGGGAAATTTCTTGCAGAAATTGCTAGAAGTAAACCTCAAATTTTAGGTTTTTTTTTTCAGGCTGGGGACAGAGTGGCTGGAGAGCAGCCAGGAGGAAAGGGACCTGGGGGTACTGGTGGATAGTAGGCTGAAGATGAGCCAGCAGTGTGCCCAGGTGGCCAAGAAAGCCAATGGCATCCTGGCCTGTATCAGGAACAGTGTGGCCAGTAGGAGGAGGGAGGTTATTCTTCCCCTGTACTCAACACTGGTCAGGACACACCTTGAGAACTGTGTCCAGTTCTGGGCTCCTCAACTCAGGAGAGATGTTGAGGTGCTGGAACGTGTCCAGAGAAGGGCAACAAGGCTGGTGAGGGGCCTGGAGCACAAACCCTGTGAGGAGAGGCTGAGGGAGCTGGGGGTGTTTAGCCTGGAGGAGGCTCAGGGCAGACCTCGTTGCTGTCTACAACTACCTGAAGGGAGGTTGTAGCCAGGTGGGGGTTGGTCTCTTCTCCCAGGCAACCAGCAACAGGACAAGGGGACACAGTCTCAAGTTGTGCTGGGGGAAGTATAGGCTGGATGTTAGGAGGAAGTTGTTGGCAGAGAGAGTGATTGGCATTGGAATGGGCTGCCCAGGGAGGTGGTGGAGTCACCGTCCCTGGGGGTGTTCAGGAAAAGCCTGGATGAGGCACTTAGTGCCATGGTCTGGTTGACTGGATAGGGCTGGGTGATAGGTTGGACTGGATGATCTTGGAGGTCTCTTCCAACCTGGTTGATTCTATTCTATTCTAAGTCTGTCATTCTTGCATTTTGTAAGAGTTTTGAGGATATGATGTAACCTGTAGGCTGAAAGGCCTCCAGATAAGTGGGCTTCTAGTGTGATAGTGCATAGAAGTCATCCTAATTTCACAGAGAAGTTTGGAAAGAGCTATTGTGACTTAGAAGATCCCCTGTGTAGATTTTTGGTTAGGAAAACAACACTTCCTTTTGATGCCTGTCTGCTATTGAGTCCTTACTGATGTGTATTGTCAAATTATGTTATTCCTGCCTTTGTAGAAATGTTTCAACTTTTAAGTTATAACAGGACATTCTAAGCACAGGATAGTTGCAATTACTTTGCTCTCCAACATGGGGTGTGTTGGTGCACCTGAATTATAGTGTGAACAGATAGATACACCTTTCCTACAGTATTGTTGGTTTCTCATACCCAACCTCTTTTCTTTAGCATCAAGCCTCTTATGGAAAGAGAGCAGCATGTGTCTATGCTGAGATTGTTCAGTTTTCAGGGGAAGTCTTCAAACAGGAAGAATAAATTTGTCCTAATTGTCTGCTTCCTCTCTGTGGCGCTGTAGGACACTCATCAGGGGATTCGGTCACTGCCAAAGCAGAATCCAACCAGAGCGGGGAGTCCCTGCTACCAGAAACAGCTCAGCTATTGTCTTCACTGTCTTCACTTCAGCCCAAGATATTTGCACAACTTCAGGTATAGTCAACTTGTGTACAGAACTAATGTTCTGCAATGGGAATGCCGAAGGCATTTAAGTTCTCTCTCAGCTAACGATCTACCAAAGTGGTTAGATAACATGGCCTTTGAAATAGCTGTCAACACTTACTTTGCCCTTTCACATGTCACATTTAACATACTGCTGTGGTGCACAAGATCCCACTGCCATCTTTTGAACCCTTGGAAGTTAGAGTCTCTTGTGAAGGCAAAACAAAACTGATGAAGGTAGTGGGCTTCTGCCTCAAACCAAGCACCTATTAATTTTCCACATGATCCAGTCATATTATGATGGAAATGCTGCAGAACTGAGGGGAGATAAGTCACATTTTGATTGCTTTTTAAGTCCTCCTTAAAACTGCTCCCAGCTCAGATCCATAAACCTTGAGTACTGTGTTCAGTTCTGGGCCCCCCAGTTTAGAAGGGACATTGAGATGCTTGAGCATGTCCAGAGAAGGGCAACGAGGCTGGTGAGAGGCCTCGAGCACAGCCCTATGAGGAGAGGCTGAGGGAGCTGGGATTGTTTAGCCTGGAGAAGAGGAGGCTCAGGGCAGACCTTATTGCTGTCTACAACTACCTGAAGGGTGGTTGTAGCCAGGGGGAGGTTGCTCTCTTCTCTCAGGTGGCCAGTGCCAGAACGAGAGGACACAGCCTCAGGCTGCGCCGGGGGAAGTTTAGGCTCGAGGTGAGGAGAAAGTTCTTCAGTGAGAGAGTCATTGGCTACTGGAATGGGCTGCCCAGGGAGGTGGTGGAGTCGCCGTCCCTGGAGCTGTTCAAGGCAGGGTTGGACGTGGCACTTGGTGCCATGGTCTAGCCTTGAGCTCTGTGGTGAAGGGTTGGACTTGATGATCTGTGAGGTCTCTTCCAACCTTGGTGATACTGTGATAAACTTCCAGGATGAAGAATGGAAATAAGAACATTGTGCTAAAAGAGCTTCTTTTAGAGTTTATCTCCATTCAAAAATGTCTCTCTTAGCCTTCTTCCCTAACTGCTTCTTTTGGAAAACAATCTTCATACTTCCTGAACCCCAATGAAATGCATGGTCTTTTCCCTAGAAGTACTATCTGCAGTAAGACACTCTTCTACTTGCTGTTCCCCTCTGTTTCTGAAGGCATCCTGACTCCACCTCACACTATTTCTCAAAGCAGTATACATAACTTCTAGTGCCCACCTCTTGTGGGAATGGGCAGGATCGGGGAATGAGTTGAAACTGAATATTAATCAAAAGTTAGAACTTGATGGTCATCAGTAGTCTTCTGGATGCTGCTGGATAGCATTATCCTAATGTTTTTTTTTAATACAACTTTAGCCTAGAGCTGCTGGGATCGACTGTTTGAAAGAGATGATGTATAGGAAGTCAGAAGCTATTCACTTCCAGCATTGCAAATAACCTACCATTAAATGCAGGTTCCTCCTGCTCTAAATACTGGTATGCTAGTTCTTCTGCCTTCTCTTTCACAGGCATTACAGCTTCAGTCAACGTTTACTTCCACAAATGGATCAACAGCCCTTATTGTAAAGAGCAATTCCCCTCCCAGCCCTGCAAGTTTGGATCCCACAGGGAGTGCAATAACAAACCATTCTCTAGTGCTTAGTCGGGGACACAGTTTGCAAGCAAGTGCTGGCCTAACACAGCATAGTGCTGCTGCCTCAGCCTCTCGGACTACACCTGGCTCTGATCAGAGTCTGGTCACCATGGGCCAGCTGGTAACAGTTGGAGCAGTAGATGACTCCAGAAGCTTAGAAGCCCATCAGATTCTCTTGGGAGATGTACAGACCATTCCAGTACGGATTGTGAACAGCCATCCAGAGCTCAGTAAGTTGCAGTGTTCCAAATAATATGTAAATCTCTGAAATAGAGTGGATTTTGTTCTGTGCATCTTGAAAAAAGGGGAAAAATGTGTTGATAATGGGGAACTCCAGCATCAGCTTGTCAGCTGAATCTAATTAGTTTTTACACCAATCCAAAACTTACTTTTTGACATAAAAAAGATGACTTCTTAAACTGCTTACCACTTTCTTTGACCAAATACCAACTTATCTGTCAAACACAGTATTTTTACCATAAAATCCTAATACTTAGGTAAAATTATCACAGAATCACAGCATGGTATGAGTTGGAAGGGACTACTGGAGATCATGTAGTTCAAAGGCTCTGCTTAGAGCAAGTTGGCCTAGATCAGGTTGCACAGGAACACATCATCTTTGACTACTAAAAAGATGACCGTGAAGTAGTTTTGCAGGAACATTGCAGTAAGCATGGCCTTTTTTTTTGTTTGTAACTTGTAGGCCTGAGACTTTTGGGAAGAACTTCCTAAGGCAGGTTGTCCTTTGTGGTTTGTGTATGTGAGAAGGAGGCAGATTTGATTTCACCAAAATTAGACTTGTCCCATCACCCCTTCTTGGAATTGCCTTCTTTGCCGTCACGTGGGAGGGGAAGGGAGAAGCTGCCAACCGATGCCAGAGATCACGTTCCCCCGCCTTGTATTTGGGATGTATTTTCTTACTGCTTTCCAATTTCAGTACATGGAGTGGAGATGGGCTTCTCCAGTAAATATTTAGCTCCTCAAGTATTGATTGGCTCCTTAATTTTGTGGGCAAACTGTCCTTGGCTTATCTAAGGGCTGTGTATCCTACAGCTTGAGAAAGGGATGCTCTGCTGAAGATTGCAAGTTAACTACGTGCTTTCTTCTTGGCTAAATACTTAGCTGTTCCTACACAGGTTTGGGTCTAGCAGCTTGGTGTGCTGACATTGCTTCCCTTCTGAACAAAAATAGCCTTTGCTTTCCTTGGTCTTTCATGCACTAGAAAATCCATTTGTTTAATTCTGTGATGAGGGAGGTCATTCTTCCTCTGTACTCAACGCTGGTCAGGACAAACCTTGAGTACTGTGTCCAGTTCTGGGCTCCTCAATTCAAGAGAGATGTTGAGGTGCTGGANAAAGCCTGGATGAGGCACTTAGTGCCATGGTCTAGTTGACTGGATAGGGCTGGGTGCTAGGTTGGACTGGATGATCTTGGAGGTCTCTTCCAACCTGGTTGACTCTATTCTATTCTAACATCTATGTACTAGACCATAGCCTACACCTTCATAATGCCATAGCAATAATTTTTTCCATACGTCCTGATGACTTTTGCAGGTCAACCAAATTTCATTTGTACTAAATCCTGTAATATCCCAAAGATGGAAATATAAGACTACAAGAAGAAACAAAAGGGCAGATGAAGGAATATACTGAAATTCATACATGTTGAAGCAATATTGGGGTGTTTTACTCTAGCAGTACTGTAAAAGCTTTGTATTTAAGAGATTTTCTGCCTGCTGTACTCAAATGTTTGTGTAACTGGTGGTTTTCTCTTTTTCATAAGTGGATTTTACTACTCTCCTGAAAAACTGTTTTCAGAGTGAAAGAGTTTCAGAGAGGTTGTCAAATGCACCTCCTCCATTCTGTCGTCTAACCTATTTGTTCAGTCTAGATGTTGATGCCTCTCAAAAATGTTGAGAGTTGTGATTTTTTTTTTTTTAAAGAAATACAACTTTGCACAAAGATAAATGTAGTAAAATATAAAATGATGTGCTAGCGAGGACTAAACTCAAGTGTTCCTTTGAGATTTCCTCTGTTTTTTCTGCTTAAAGTCTCAATCTATCATCACCAGCCTGAATTTGGAAAATGGTGAGTTTGTCCATATTGTAAGAACATTGATGCCATTGCGAAGTTGCATGGAGGAGTTGCCTATAAAATACTTTTTCTTTTCCTCAAAGACAAGCTTTTTGTCTGGAGAGCATGGGGACAAAGACCAGTTTTGTCTTAAGCTCTGGAACATTCCCTTTTACTTGAAGGAAACACCATATACTTGAGCTCAGCAGTTCAGTCAGTGTGTACTTCAAGTTTTTTTTTCCCTCCTGTACTTGTTACACACATGTCCACCTGGTTAGAATAGTTCTGCCTATTCTGGATTTGCTTTTGTCCAAGTGCAGACTTAAGAATAAACTCTTTCCTGCTGAAAATGTATGTGCAGTCATTGAGAAATGGCCAAGCATGTTTTAAGTGTGAGTTGTTCTCTAAATCAGCAGGCTTTAGAGTTAATTTTTTTTTTCAGCAACAGCACTTCCACTCCTACTTTCCTCTGGAAAATAAATAAATAGTGTAGTGCTCATTTTCCATAGGAAAAACAAAAGACATGTTATAGAATCATAGAATGGTTTAGGTTGGAAGGGACCTCAAGGATCATCCAGCTCCAACCCCCTGCCATAGGCAGGGACACCTCCCACTAGAGCAGGCTGCTCAAGGCCTCATCCAGCCTGGCTTTAAACACCTCCAGGGAGGAAGCATCCACAACCTCCCTGGGCAACCTGTGCCAGTGTCTTACCATCCTCACTGTAAAGAACTTCCTCCTAACATCCAGTCTAAATCTGCCCTCTTCCAGCTTAAACCCATTCCCCCTCGTCCTGACATTACCAGACCTTGTCAATAGTCCCTCCCCAGCCTTCCTGTAGGCTCCCTTCAGATACTGGAAAGCCACTCTAAGGTCTCCTCGAAGCCTTCTCTTCTCCAGGCTGCAGAACCCCAACTCTCTCAGCCTGTCCTCATAGCAGAGCTGCTGCAGCCCTCTGATCATCTTCGTGGCTCTCCTCTGGACCCGCTCCAGCAGTTCCATGTCCTTCCTGTGCTGGGGGCTCCAGAACTGCACACAGTACTCCAGGTGAGAGTAATTTTGTATCCCAGAGCATCCTACTTTTATTAAAGGTTTTAAACACTTGAGGGTGCCCTTACTGTAGTAAATTTGTGCTAACTTTCAGTGTCTTGTAATGCTACATGTCCAGTACAGTAGATGATGTAACAGGCTGTCACACTAGACAGTGGTTAACTTCACCAATGCATTGCCTTGAATTCCTGAAATATTTTTCTTTTAAATGCATAATATTATTTGGGCTGAAGCACTGTCAGTGGAGTTTGTACTTCAGTGGGTTTTGTTTTGTTTTTTTAAGCTGAAGAAAATACAGAAGGTGTTATCCGTGTGAGCCAAGTTAAACAAGAGCCAAGAGAAAAAGCATTGTCTGTGGAGCCAGATAAAATCAGAGACTGCCATAGTTCCTCAGCTGTTTAAATCTGTGAAGCCTGGAAGGATTTTTCAAACTGGAGAACTCACAATGTCCTAAAAGGAAAGGCTGGTGCTCTCAAAGTCATGCCATTCTGTTAAAATCTTAAATTCAAAGTAGATCTGTTTTGCACTAGTTCTGACAGACAGCGTTTTGATTCGTGACTGATGTGGCTCCTTGCCAATTCCAGGTCATTCATTTGCCATCTGGAATACCACCTCTCTCTTCTAGTTCAAGGTTTGAGTAATTTGGGTGCAACCCAAAGGGCCTGGTTTGGTCAACATTTTGGAAGGTCTTCCACAATTTGATTCCTTAGCTTTAGAACATGGATCACAATGCTGGGTTTGTTTTTCTCCTTGAGACCCTCAACTATTCTGGCACTACAGAGACCACATAATCCAAGACCCCACGATCCAGCAGCAAAATGTCTCAATGCAGTGACAAAATGAAGGTCCAAGATGGTAAATTTCAAAGTGAAGGAAATGGATGCTTAAGAAAATGCAACTTTGACCTGATCGTAATGTTAATGGTGTGAAGATCAAGGAGAGGAGAAAGGTAAGGTTGCCAGGTGAACATAAAGTTGTAGGATTAATGAAAAGTGTGTGCATTGTAGCAGTGGCTGTTTTCAGTTTGACATTTCTGACTTCTGGCTTTGTAAGCAGGTTCATTGCTACGTGTAGCCTTAGCAGTGGTGCTGTGTTAGCAGTTGGTCGTAACTAAATTCAGGAGCCTTGTCTTACAGAAGGTGATCAGTCCTGCCACTTCAGCTTACCTACCTTTGGCTTTATGCACTTTTATCTATCTATCTATATCTGTGCTGATAGTGTGACTTACACAATCACAGAATTAATCAGGTTGGAAAAGACCTTCAAGATCATCAAGTCCAACCTAACACTCTACACCATCTAACCAGAGGAATTGAGTGCACCCTCAGCAAGTTTGCAGATGACACCAAGCTGTGTGGCACAGTTGACTGGCTGGAGGGCAGGGATGCCATCCAGAGGGACCTGGACAGGCTGGAGAGGTGGGCCCAGGCCAACCTCATGACGTTTAACAAGGCCAAGTGTAAGGTCCTGCACCTGGGTCGGTGCAATCCCAGGCACAGATACAGGCTGGGTGGTGAATGGCTGAGAGCAGCCCTGAGGAAAAGGACCTGGGGGTCTGGGTTGATGAAAAGCTCAACATGAGCCGGCAGTGTGCACATGCAGCCCAGACAGCAACCCTGTGCTGGGCTGCAGCAAGAGCAGTGTGGCCAGCAGGGCAAGGGAGGGGATTCTCCCCCTTTACTCTGCTCTCCTCAGACCCCACCTGGAGTACTGTGTGCAGTTCTGGAGCCCCCAACACAAGAAGGACATGGAACTGCTGGAGCGGGTCCAGAGGAGAGCCACGAAGATGATCAGAGGGCTGCAGCAGCTCTGCTATGAGGACAGGCTGAGAGAGTTGGGGCTCTGCAGCCTGGAGAAGAGAAGGCTTCGAGGAGACCTTAGAGTGGCTTTCCAGTATCTGAAGGGAGCCTACAGGAAGGCTGGGGAGGGACTATTGACAAGGTCTGGTAATGTCAGGACGAGGGGGAATGGGTTTAAGCTGGAAGAGGGGAGATTTAGACTGGATGTTAGGAGGAAGTTCTTTACAGTGAGGGTGGTAAGACACTGGCACAGGTTGCCCAGGGAGGTTGTGGATGCTTCCTCCCTGGAGGTGTTTAAAGCCAGGCTGGATGAGGCCTTGAGCAACCTGCTCTAGTGGGAGGTGTCCCTGCCTATGGCAGAGGGTTGGAGCTGGATGATCCTTGAGGCCCCTTCCAACCTAAACCATTCTATGATTCTATGAATAGAGGTATCCTTGCAAGAGGCCTGGGGCAAAACTCTTTATGGAAGACATTGCCTTAATAGTTTTAGTGACATATGCATATGAGATTTTATAGATTGTAAAACAAAAAAAGGAGACATGACTATAGTTGTTTGCATGTAGTTCTTCAATACGGTTTTAATTACAATTAACTGTGTTTTTACTACAACCATTTTTCACTCTGCAGTGCAGCTCAGTTGGTCATTTGCCACGTGCTGGGCTTCTGTTAATGATGGCCTGCCTCTTCAAACAAGAGCCTGCTGTTCTAGGCAAATTAAGTTTCTCTCTCTTTCTTACCTTATTTCTGGTAGAGATTGGTAAGGCTTAAAGGAGGATGAAAGTGTAGTACAGTGCTTTCATAAGAGTTGATTTCTGGGTCCTCAGTATGAAGCAACTAGAGAGCAAAAACTTCCTACTGCATGTGCCATCTGATCATTTTACTAACGTGCTTGGATCTCTACAGCAGGACAGTGTCAATACAGCATAAACTAACACCAAAATACTGTTCAAAGTTAGGTTGATAGTTTAGTGGCTCCAGGGAGGATCAGAGACTTGTTTCTGCTCGTGTAGAGTAGTCTTTGTCTCTAGATACTGTTTAAAATATAATCAGATAATGCAATCAAGTGGCAATAGGAGAGCCAGAAACAGAGATGTGCGTTAGCAAATGAGTGGGAGAGGGAGAAGTTCAGTCCTAGTGTCCTCATTCCAGCCTCACATTCTCTGTGCTAGTCCTGAATGCAGCTCTTGAGAAATGGTGATGATCTGTCTTTGTGTTCTGATGTAGCTCTTCTACGTGTCCACTTGAGAAGCTGTACAAGCCTGCAAGGGACCTGGAGGCCACGAAGATGTGTAAGACCTTATGGAAGAACCTGCAGGAACAGAATAGAGGAGATGAAAGGTTAATGATAAGGCTTCTATAAAACCTGCATTCTTTGGTGGGAGGAAGAGAGCTTCTCAATAAAAAATAAAAGTAAATCTTCCTTTTCAGAAGTACCAGAGGTAGTGTAGCTCTGATCTGCTTGACCAGACGCCTAGTGTTTGGACAGATCTCAGTATTGTTATGAGTATGCACTGAAATGCTAATGACTACTGATCCACTCCTTTGTTCTTCACTGAGTGAGTCATTGGCTACTGGAATGGGCTGCCCAGGGAGGTGGTGGAGTCGCCGTCCCTGGAGCTGTTCAAGGCAGGATTGGACGTGGCACTTGGTGCCATGGTCTAGCCTTGAGCTCTGTGGTAAAGGGTTGGACTTGATGATCTGTGAGGTCTCTTCCAGCCCTGGTGATACTGTGATTACTGTGATAACCTTGTGATAACCTCAAACAACCACAACCTTTTACAACTTTTTTTTTTTCTTTTTGTCCAGAACAGGAAGGATTCCAAACTGTCCTTCAAAACTACCATGTTCAGAGCCTGAAAGGTTTGGCACTTTTCTTTCTCTGTAGGTGATCTTCCATCTGTGCGGCAAATCACTGTTCAAGTTCTTCAAGAACAACAACAAAAAAAACCAATTGTAGAACCAAACTCAAATAGGGGAAGAGGAGCAGTAGGAAACAGAGGTGACACCAGAATCCTTACTTACTCCCTCTCCCTTCACACTTTTCATCTGCATAATCTGACCTGATCACTTGCCAGCGTGTCAACAGTATGTTCAGACCATAGT
This sequence comes from Tricholaema leucomelas, assembly GCA_013400475.1. NCBI lineage: Eukaryota > Metazoa > Chordata > Aves > Piciformes > Lybiidae > Tricholaema lacrymosa > Tricholaema leucomelas. The sequence continues at coordinate 189,253 of WAAF01004057.1, read as the reverse complement.
TGGTTTATAAACATCTATGTCACTTCAGGTCTAGATGTGACAAATTTTCTGTGTGCTTGGCGTTTGCATTGGTTTAATGAAACCTATGGTGTCATAAAGGGGCTCTGCAGTGGGACCTTGACTGCCTGAACAGATGGGCAGAGTCCAAGGGGATGGCATTCAATGGCTCCAAGTGCCGGGGGCTGCACTTTGGCCACAACAACCCCATGCAGAGATACAGGCTGGGGTCGGAGTGGCTGGAGAGCAGCCAGACAGAGAGGGATCTGGGGGTGCTGATTGATACCCGCCTGAACATGAGCCAGCAGTGTGCCCAGGTGGCCAAGAGAGCCAGTGGCATCCTGGCCTGCATCAGGAATGGTGTGGCTAGCAGGAGCAGGGAGGTCATTCTGCCCCTGTACTCTGCACTGGTTAGACCACACCTTGAGTACTGTGTTCAGTTCAGGGCCCCCCAGTTTAGAAGGGACATTGAGATGCTTGAGCGTGTCCAGAGAAGGGC
>WAAF01004057.1:113967-188625 GCA_013400475.1 Tricholaema leucomelas | reverse complement strand
TGATACTGTGATACTGTGATAAATACTGACAGAACTTTCAGGTGTGAATTTGGCCTTAGTCTGAGCTCTGACTGACCTAACCCTAATGGCAGCTAAGGATAGATTTTGAGGCTATGCTCACGTTTCATGGTACTTGTTGAACAAAAGAAAAACCTTCTATTTCTTCAGCTTTCAAGAGCTGTATTTGTGTTTCTACCTGATGCACAGCTGTTCATATTTATGGCTCAAGGATGGTTCATGGATTTCTACTTTCCAGTTTAAGGGAAGATGGAGGTTGCCTTGTATTAAAATATAACATACAGTGTACATAGTCCAAGGTAGTTGGGAACACCTAGATCAGTCACCCTCAGGCATGCTGTAATTTAGGGATGGGAGCTGGCAGGAGAATCATAGAATGGTTTAGGTTGGAAGAGACCTCAAGGATCATCCAGCTCCAACCCCCTGCCATAGCCAGGGACACCTCCCACTAGAGAAGTAAGCAACAGATGAATATAGTGATAAAAGCAGGCATTCTTGCTCTTCATGTAGTATCCTTCTCACACAGTACCTTTTCTTAAACATTTTGAGAGGAACGTGGTCAGCAGTGGGAGGAAAAGAAATCTCCTTTCCCCCTGACTTACAGTTCAACAGAAGTTTTGTGAATTAACCACACATTTGGCCTAAAAATTATCTTCTGTCCTAGATCTAAGTGTGCAGTGTTTCATTCCTAAAGGACCATGCTAAGAATTCAGTTGTGCTGTGTCAGGTTGCTGTACCTTTAGATGGAAATGTAGCTTTTTCTCACAGATATTTCTCTTAAAGCTACAATTAAATGGGAGAGAGAATTTGAAATTAATTATTTATGTTTCTTACAGATTACACTCTTCAGTTTTCTGAAGTGTGCAGGTGTTCCTTCCTTGGCTTCTACTTTTAGTTCTTAGTTTCACTGTGTTGGATGTTTTCTCAAGATCACATACCTCTGAGAGTACTCCAAACAACCAGCAAGGGACCAGAGCAGAGGAATGAAGAGGAAGTGAAGTTTGTAAAAGCTGCTTGCAGAAGGTAGAAAGCTCTCTAAAGTACAGCTCAAGATTGCAGTTTCTTCTGGCTGAAGTGGTTCACTTTAAATGGTAAATGTTGGGGTTTTTACTTTTTTTTTTTCATTGTTGGTTTTGGTGCTGTTTGTGCTCTGAGCTCACACTTATTAAAAGCTGGTGTGGTAATCATGTGTGTTTGCCTTTATCTTCGGTGCTTTCGTTATCCTCTGGATGCAAAGGGCTTTAACAAATCCATTCTTGGTTGTTGACAAAGCTGTTACCACATCTGAGGAGTTGTGTATGGGGAAGGAAATGATGAAAGTGGTAACATTCTTGACCTTCTTCTACCGTGAACAGCTGGACTTTGAGTCCCAAGGGGTGGCTGGACTTACCTCTTAATAGGTGTGCCAGCTGTTGCTGTGGCGATAGGCTGGACACCAGCCCCAAGAGCAGCCTGTCTGCTGTGGGTCCAGCTGCATTCCATGTAGCAGTCAGACCACATGAATGGGACAGTTTATTTACATGCAACAGACACAGACTCTTGACAATTGAAAGTGACAGACTAGCTCTATAGCTCTAAAACATGATTGCAGTCACAAACATGATCTCCAGGGGAAGCACTCAGCATAGCCAAGGCCAGGAATCTTATCAAAACATGTCTAGTCAGGTTCACAGGTGTCTGTCACCACTTACCATATCTTCTCAAGTTGAGTGTGGAGATCCTGTATGAGATTCAGGATATGGAAGCAGCAGTCTGTACTGGAGATAGCTGCAAAGTGCATTTTTGATGTAACAGCATTAAGCCAAATACTGTGAGGTTCTGAAGGGTCGTTTTTGAAGTAGCTTGTAATTGATTGTTAAGCAGCTGTAAACTGACATCAGTAGCATCAGCTCACTTGTCTACTTGATATCCATAATTGTGTTTGTGTAGTAGACTCAAACTGCCAGAATCCTCCCATTTCTCTGGTTCTGCTGGTGCCTGCTCCTGGGTCCTGCCACTCCTTTGTGCCTGCCCCCCAGGGCTATTTTTGCCTGCTTCATGCAAGCTGCTGAGTGGGGTCAGACAGGAGTCCTTTTCTTGGTTGGGACATGATGCTAACGGTCCCAGACAATCCAGACCATAAAGAGGTACACATTTTGCCATCATTGCAGGCCCAGATGGAGCATTATCAGAGGCAGCACAGCAGTCGTTGCATGGTGTGAAGTTTGCACTTAACACCTCATTTTTATGCTGTGATTCCAGTATTGACAACCCGGTTTTAGGGTGATATAAATTGTCCAGTAGTATTTAAACCTGTTTAGATTGAATCTATCACATTTTGGCAAGATTGTAACTTTGCCATGTTTGATACTGTGGCAAAAGACCAATGGATCTTCACTCAAGACTCTGCTGCTGCTCTGGTCACCAGTTCTGTGCTCCTGACAAATACAGGCCATAAAATCACTTCTCCTTGACCTCCACATGCAGTGGGGTTTTTTTGTCTCTTACCACTGTATTCCTGCACTTTCTGGGAGTGGGGGGAATGTTGTAACATGTTCTCATTGGCCACTTTTCTGCCTTTCTTCTTTGCCTTTTATCCAGAGCAGCACAGCAGTAAATTTTTCTCTTTTTAAAAACCTACTCTTTCATACTCAGTTTTCCATGTTTGGGGATGAATTTCCTGTTTCACTTGGGGAGGGAGATACTTGGGGTGTGCTCCACTGCCTCCATCATTCCAGAATGAGAAAGGGACTTCCTTTAGAAGATAAGGTGTGTGTATGTGGGTTCTTATACCTCCTACCAAAAGTTTCTGCCAGTGATCATCAAGGATGTCTGGACAGGATACCAGGTGACATCTTATGCTTAATGGTTTCTAGCTGGGGCACTGTTTGGAATACAAAAAATGGTAAATAACTTCCTAGCATTACTTAAATTAATCTTTAATGTTTTCCCTTTTCTCCACGTCTCACTATGAAAGGAAGATTGTCTGTTAAAGGAACATGGTATGGAAGACACAAAGCTATTTGTTGTGGATGAAAAAAAGACTTCTTTGGTAATAAATGAGATGAGCTACAGAAAGAATTAGAACTTCATCAAGCAATTTCTTTCCATGATATCACCCACTTTTATTGTCTTCTTGTTTACTTGTTGTATACTCTATTCTATAAGCTTTCCTGGCTATGTCAAGACCAGAGAAGAAATGCATATAATAATTCTCTTTTCTCCCAAAGTTCTAGGAAAGGGAAATGAATTCCACATGTTGCAGCTCTTGGGGACAGCCATGCTTGCTTAGCCACCAGATCCTCTGGAAGAATACATGATTATCCATATGCCCTAGCTATTAGAATCATTTTGCACTGAAATACTCTGTATATTCATGACCTAGGATCAGGTGAAGAGAGTTTGGCATTGTAAAAAAATAAAACCAAAACATGACAAACAACCAAGGTAAGCAAACCGCTCAGGAGAGAGATTCGGGAGCTCTGCCCTCGGGTTTATCAGTTGGGATTGTAAGAGGATGAAAGTTTTCATAGTGAAGTGTATTTTTATTCAGCCACTTCAATCTTTATTTCAGACTTGGGAGCTTCTTTGCAAAGTTATCTGAAACATTGGTAGTGGCATTAGCTAATAGCTGCAAAATGGAAAAGCTTGACTGTGGGCAGATAGTAACAAGAGACCACAAAGTCAGACAGGATAATTATCATTACTAAGGTAAGATCTTTCAGGCTACTACTTTCAGTGGTATGCTGGCATTTATTCTGACCTTGCAAACAAAAGTAATGATTATAAGCCACTGCAGAGCAAACTGGGAAATGAAGCACTTTGTTAAATGTGGTAGTTTTGGTTTCTGTTGGCTTTGTCATGTCTTGTCTTGGTGTTCAGTTCCTTTGTGTACCCAGCTTAGGATCTATTTTTTCTCTTATGTAGAATTAAAGTAAGTTAATAGTTAACATGTCCTGGGTTAACACAGCCTGGCCCCTTTGTCTTCCCACACAGACAGGTGGGGAAGTAGCACACACAAACCTATCTGGGTTGATAGAGAGTTGACCTAGAGAGTTTTACTGAAACTGACAAAAAGCAGTTCCCTCAGCCTGTTTGCATGAAAGGGCAGCAGCAGAAGCCAGTGACCTCCTCCCACTTCTGACCCACAGCCTGCCCACTGGAAAAGACCAACACTCCAAAACCAGAAACCAGATGCAGCAACCAGAACAGGAAGCATCTCATGTTGCAGTCTGAACTTCAAGCCCCATAATACTTTGTTCTAGCCAGCACTTTCATTTCGACTCTGGCATGATGGTACTGAATGGTTTAGGTTGGAAGGGACCTCAAGGATCATCCAGCTCCAACCCCCTGCCATAGGGAGGGACACCTCCCACTAGAGCAGGTTGCTCAAGGCCTCATCCAGCCTGGCCTTGAACACCTCCAGGGAGGAAGCATCCACAACCTCCCTGGGCAACCTGTGCCAGTGTCTTACCACCCTCACTGTAAAGAACTTCCTCCTAACATCCAGTCTAAATCTCCCCTCTTCCAGCTTAAACCCATTCCCCCTCGTCCTAACATTACTAGACCGTGTAAATAGTCCCTCCCCAGCTTTCCTGTAGGCTCCCTTCAAATACTGGAAGGCCACTATAAGGTCTCCTCGAAGCCTTCTCCTCTCCAGGCTGAAGAGCCCCAACTCTCTCAGCCTGTCCTCATAGCAGAGGTGCTCCAGCCCTCTGATCATCTTCGTGGCTCTCCTCTGGACCCGCTCCAGCAGTTCCATGTCCTTCTTGTGTTGAATATCAGCAAATCCAACTCAACCCCTGACACAAGTTCTTTGTGGCAAGGCATACAACTTTTCACATTTTTTCTAACAAACAGTTAAAAGATTTGTATATTGCTGGTAAAGATCAGAAGGCTTTTGAGAGAAAGTCTACATATTCTAGATTGAGTTTTTTATCTGTGTTTTGCTTCTGGAGTTGTTGAATTCCCATTTCTTTGAGAGCAGTTACTAGCAATAAAGAGATTTTTTAAATCAGCCCTAGGTTCCTGACTGCAGCAGAAATGGCCCAGGTAAGAGAAGCGTGATTGTATTTAATTGTGAGTGGCCAGAATTTCTGAAGAGGCACTGTAGCCTCCTCTGCATGCACAAAAACATCCCTTTGGGGCCAATCATGTTCTGAAGATTAACAAAGTTTCCTTGTATGACTGGCATCATACACATACATAGTATGCTAGCAGGCAACAGTGCTTCCTACTTTGCTGTGAGATGCCTAAAATACTTTGTGTTTGTTATTTAGCATCTCACTGCTGATGATACAAAGAAAAGTGCACAATAAATGGTGTGTTAAGCCCATAAAAAGGGACAGCAGCTGATGTATTTCAGGTGTATTTTTTTAATGGGGTGGTGAGACACTGGCACAGGTTGCCCAGGGAGGTTGTGGATGCTTCCTCCCTGGAGGCGTTTAAAGCCAGGCTGGATGAGGCCTTGAGCAGCCTGCTCTAGTGGGAGGTGTCCCTGCCTATGGTAGGGGGTTGGAGCTGGATGATCCTTGAGGTCCCTTCCAACCTAAACCATTCTATGATAATCTGTCCATGACCTTAGCTGAGATTGAGCCACTTGCTGTATGGAGGACCCTCCAGTGTAAATGACACTGTTCAATCTGTGTTGAACACGTATAGAGTACTCTAGCAGGACAGACAAAGTAACTGTAGCTTCTGATTATTGCATGTCTTTATCCTCCCATTAATGCAGAAGTCATTGAAGAGTATAAATTGCAAGGAGTGTGCTGTACAGTGAAAGGTGTCTTGATGTAGACTTTAGGGGTTCCTGTTTTACTTGACCCAATTTTGTGTTTGAGCAATTAACACACTTCTAGCATGCTGTTGTCACAGGAAACACTGGCACAGGTTGCCCAGGGAGTTTGTGGATGCTTCCTCCCTGGAGGCATTTAAAGCCAGGCTGGATGAGGCCTTGAGCAGCCTGCTCTAGTGGGAGGTGTCCCTGCCTATGGTAGGGGGTTGGAGCTGGATGATCCTTGAGGTCCCTTCCAACCTAACCCATTCTATGATTCTATGAAAAGAAAACAAACCACCCTTATCCTGAGAGTCTTCTATTGAAATGTACCCAGAGAGACATTAAAGTCTCCTGCCTCATACATTGAAAGAAAAATGAAATGATGAACTTCAAGTGTCTGGAATAATTGACATGAGATTCTGCAAGAAACTTGGGACCCAATTATTCAGACATGGTGGGTATCTGTAATGTAGGTGCTTAAAGCAGCAAGCACAGCAAACTGATCTGACCTGACTTAATTATAGTATCTTTAAGACTCCACTCTTTCCTTGGAATGTCTATTCCCTGCTTGAAAACCTTTTGTCATCTACAGGATCAAGGAAAAGAGACAGATCGAAGGTGCTACTGTTTGTTAGCTACAGAACAATGGAGTGTGCCTATATCCAGTAGATGAGAGAACAAAGGACATAGAAGATGGGTGTGAGCCTCATTTTCCTTCTGGTTGTCCCCATATTAGATCAAAAGACTTCTACTAGTAGTGAACAGCATTGCAAGAAAAAGCAGGCGTGGAAGCCCAGTGACAGAAGCTGATAGAACTCCTCTAAGTTGTCCAGCTATTTCTGTAGCATTTGGATGAGAAGGTACAGTTTGGAAGGAATATGTTTTGTGGGGGGAGTGTCTTTCTCTTGTTCTTGGCTTTGGAGATGGAGGAGAGATGATGGCTGCTTAGGCCAGCAGGTTATGACAGGAGGTGGGTGTTGGACAAGTGTCTGCTCAGACAACATTGGTAGCAGTTCTAAGTGTTGCCAGTTGCTTTTGCAGCAGGTTGCTCTGTGTACATTGGGAGACAGCAAATTTAGGAAGTAGCTCTATTAGTAGAGGCTGCAAAACCCCTGCTGTGTGTGTGTTTAGCCTCACACAACGCACACAGTTACATATATACATTTTTTATGAGAATCATTAGTTGATAATAATTTGCTCTAAGCAACTGTTGGCACAAAGCCATTTTCAGTTATCACATAAAAAGCAGAGTTTGTTTTCAGGTGGCAGCTCAATGAGACAAGAATGTCAGAAACTGTGTATAGGATATGCAGCTGTTTTACAGTCATTTAAAAATACATATTTCCTGAAGTATGAGCTAACTTGCTTATGTCTTGAAAGAACTTCAAGTGTTTAGTATGCCTGTTAACTTGTATTTCTGCTTCTGTGCTGAGCACTCAGTCATTGAAATCTGCATGATAAATTAGTCATACTCTCAGAAATGTGACAGACCAGAATACAAGCCTGGCAAGTATCACAGAAGAACTAGAGGGTTTGTTCTAATTAACTATTAACGTGTAAGAAACGTGAATAAAACCTGATGGTTTTATTAACAGTGGTCTGTGACAGTCTTTGTCATTGACTGATGGCTGTGGTTGGTGAGAGTCTTAATTTTACTTCATAGAATATAAAGTCAGACCCTAGGAAAGGGTCTGAATGGTTTGTAAATTATTAGTGACTCTACTGCTTTCTTCAGTCAACATCAGGAAGATGTTTTCAGGTTGCATCAGCTAGTATCCAGGAACTGTTTTGTTCTGCAGAGGGATTGCAATGGGGTGGCCCATGTAGTCATAAACAAGAGATGAGGTTGTGCATGTAAGACCTCAGAAAAAGTATCAGTGAGTGAAGGAGAGGCAGCAACAAAGCTCTAAATGGAGATGAGCACTGAGCAATGCCAATGTTACAGAGGCAGCCACAAAGCTCTAAATGGGGATGAGCACTGAGCAATGCCAACGTTATAGAGGCAGCCACAAAGCTCTAAATGGAGATGAGCACTGAGCAATGCCAATGTTATAGAGGCAGTGACAAAGCTCTAAATGGAGATGAGCACTGAGCAATGCCAACGTTATAGAGGCCGACACATAGCTCTGAATCTACACTGTACTTACCTCAGCCTGGCTTTACCTGGTTCTCNAGATGAGCACTGAGCAATGCCAATGTTATAGAGGCACCGACAAAGCTCTAAAGGGATAAGAACACTGAGCGATGACAATGTTAGAGGCAGCCACAAAGCTCTAAATGGAGATGAGCACTGAGCAATGCCAACATTATAGAGGCAGCCACAAAGCTCTAAATGGAGATGAGCACTGAGCAATGCCAATGTTATAGAGGCAGTGACAAAGCTCTAAATGGAGATGAGCACTGAGCAATGCCAACGTTATTAGTCACCACTTCTTCTGAAGCATCTGCACTGTACTTACCTCAGCCTGGCTTTACCTGGTTCTCCACATCAGCTGGTTTCCCTACACTTCATCCTTTGTGTCTTTTCCTCCTGTGCTGGCAGCAGGGGAGGGAGGCAGGAGGGCAGGTGCTCCTCTTCTCCCTCTGTTCAGCACCATTCTGTTCTTCTAAGAACATGCACAACAGACTTGTTCTGTATGTGCATCATTGAGACTGACCACAACACGAGGGCGTGAAAATAAAGCATCTCAGTCTGTATGAAGGGAGGAGCAAGGGTTCCAGTACTTTCAATGCTACTTATTCAGCAATTTGCAGCATGGATGAAGTCTGTAGCCCTCCCAGCAAGATCAGACTAGTTTGGGCTTAGCAAAGACTAACTCTTGTTGCACTAACAGCCTCTTCAAGACTAAAACTTTGTAGTGAGGTTAATAGGTGCTTGATCTTTCTGGTAGCATGAAGGCGCTTGCTTTGCCTCATAGACCTGTGATGTTTGTCAAGGACAAGCTTTAATATCAAAGACAGGACAGCAGACACTAGTGCAGAGGACTTGTGACAACTAAAATCTGCAATGCCTACCTGGATTACAGAGTTAAGGCTTTCTCCAACGCAAGGGAGAAAAGACTCTGTAAGTACTGAGCACTAGTTTAAAGGTTGGTATTGCTTCTACATATTATTCTGGCTTCAAGTTTTGGCCAGCATCTATATTTAGCTGCAGATCCTTTTGACCTTGACACTCTTTTGTCAGAAGTTTTGCCTCATTCTATTTGACCCTCTTTGCTCCCTCTGTGTTTTGAGAGAGTTGCTCAGCCACAGAGCTGCCTAGGCCCCTGGCACACCACCAATACTGTATCCAGCACAACAGATACAGGCTTCAGCACATGTTTGTGCTTGTCATCTCCCATCTTTGAAACCATTCCCAGCTGCCACAAAAAATGTATTCCACATGTCTTCTTTCCTTCTGGTTGGGAACAAGACTTGCCAGCACACTCTAGAGGTAAGATGTAAACCTAGCAAGGGGATGCCTTTCTCACTCCCATAATCACTCAAGTGACACCATTTAGATACTCTTGGGGAACAGGAGGTCTTCAACAACCAAAGGAATCCCCTGTTCTGCTCTCAAATGCTATAAAACAGAAGTAATTACTGCAGTCTCTGAATACTGTGGCCTGAGATACTCTAAAGGATCCTTTCACACACCCATCATCTATTATCTAACTTCAGTCTTTTCTGTTCTGTTTTTACCTCCTTCATGGTAACAATGAGCACAGTGGTTTCCCTCCATAGAAATCTTTATGGCCAGAAGCATCACCTTCCCAGCATACACTGTTCTCCTGCAAAAGCTGATGACCAAAATTAACTTCTGCACTTTGTACCTGTGTTTCAAGATCCTGCCTTTCTCTGTTCTGTGGCCATATTTACCTCTTAATTCTTAAGGTGCCAGTGCTTAGCTGTGTGTATGAAGATGTGTAACGGGTGTATGAAGAACCAAGAAAAGGAGCAGAATTCCCTCATCTTACTGATGTTTCCTTATAACATTTCCTTTCTGTGCCTTAGACACAAAGGTAACAACTGCATTAATCCTTTTCGATACTAGAGGGAGCTCATGGCTCGAGAAGTCAGAGTGAAACGTGGTATCTTGGACAATTCTTGAGGAAACATGAGAAGTGGCATTGATGCCTGTGAAGCACCTTTGTCCATCACTGGCAAAGCTACAAGAGCTGAATTCATCACTTAGGAAGTTACTCATGGCTTTCAGAGATACTCAGATAATGAAATGCTGTAGCTGCAACCTCTGTATCTGAACACCTCTCTGTCATAGCTGGATTCACCTTCACAACTTCATCTGTGGAAATAAGACTTCTCATGTCCCCATTAATATATGGGGGGACTGTAACACTGCACTCATGGCAGTGCAGCTTTCAGGCTTTACCTGCCATAGCCATCTCAGCAGCATCTGTCTTGCACATAGGCAGGAAAACACCACATAAGTGTTCTTGGAAAGTCCTGGTGTGCTGCATTTCTGCACTCAGACAGGTCCTTGAGACACAAGGTATTGACCTTCTCACCCACCCTAGCAAGACTTCAGTTAGGAGAGGCTGCTGTGTGAACAAAGGTAAGAGATATGCTTCTTAAGCCTCTTTGTGTTGTGTCCTCTCCTCCTGTCTGGCTCACCCAGCAGGAGTCATGAAGCTGGAAGGAAGCTACTGGGCAGAGCTAAGAGTGCCCACTGTCTCAGGGCGGAGAGAAGCTGACATCAGGTGCCTCATGTTCATTCCCATGGATGCCATTCAACAAAGAACTGTTTACTGAGTGTGAGGCAGTGAAAGGCAAATACGCCTTGGACTTGTTGAGGTCTTCTCTGACACAATGATGGCTGTGTCAGTCTGGAGGACTTAAGGCATCTCAAAAGCATCTCAACAAGATAAACAGCCAGCAGTATGCTGTAAAGAAGGCTGTAACTCACTGATCAGATGTGAGAAACATCTAACTGGGTATTCACAGAGAGCACTGGCCAAACCAGAGGATTAATAAAGGAAGATGGCAGTATTTGTACCCTGGAAAAGCCCCACTATGGAAAGGAGGTGTACAAAGTATGTAAGCAGCATGACAGTACTGCTGCATGCAGAAGCTGGGTGATGAGAGTGCATGCACATGTGAACAGATGCATGCAAACATGCTGAGTGTATGTATTTATGCACAAAGAAGTATTCCAAGGGGAACTTTTCAAAGCACCCAAGAGACTCGAAAGCACAAGGTAACACCCTGAAACACTGCCTGAGTTTTGCCAGCAACCTGTTTTTCTGCACTACAGATCTGTTACTGTGACAGAGCAGTGGAGAGCAGATTAGCCAGGAGGAGCTGGGGTCTTTGGAGGCTGAAATGCAATCACGTTTGAAAGGGGGTAGCTTAAATACTTCAGTTGTAGTAACTTTGCATAATCAGAGCAAATTTAATTTACAGTACAGCCACTTAATTGCTCAGAGTTCTTGACATGGGGACACATGGGGACTTCTAATCCTAGTGAGTACTACCTGTATCCTATTTAATTGTACTTCAGCAAATTCTTATTCCTTTAGAAACAGATCTGCTGTCACTGTGATGCTCAGTGAGGTTGCTGAAAATGTCAGGGCAACAACAAGTGGACAGTCATGTTCCTTCAGTGCCTGAGGCAAAGCTAAATTAGCTGCTCTGATGAGTTCTGGCAAGCAGGGCTCCCGTTTGTGCAGAGGGAGATCTGCTGGGACCAGCAGTGACACACAGACACTCCATCAGGGAGTGCTGGTGCCTTGTGTAAAGGCAGATTTGTGATAGCCATCTCCTGCTCGGGCAGCTGAACTCTACTTCTAACAGAGTTTATTCTAAATGTGAAGTGTTTAATGCAAGGTAAACAGGTGCAGTGCCACTGGATGGAAGTGTGGGGCTTCTTTGACCCTTTGCAGTTTGAGGTTGAGAAGCAGTTGGTGTCGTGATTCTTCTCTTCCACATCAGCAAGGAAGGAGCAGTGTCTTTCTGAGTGGCTTTTGGGTCTGTAAGGCCATCCACAACATCACTGGAAGCCTTTAGCCTGGTCTTCACTATAACAACCATGGGGGGAGGGAGGGAAGTGCAATATATGAGGTAGGGAGGACCGTACAGACAGGTGGATATTAGATGGGGCACAGAATAATCACTCAAGTGCAGTTACACTAGGGGAATTTCAGTAGACCATTACAGCCACAGATATGCTGCCCTGATTGGAATAGAAGCTGTACAGGAAGCCATACAGGGCGACTCTTGTGAAGAGATGAAAATGGAAAGGCATTTCAGCATGCTGACCTTATAGATATGTGGGTTTAGGTTATAGAACTTTACCAACATTAAGTGCTGACCAACAGCTCACTCTAGTTTGTGGAACAGAAAATGCTGCAACATATCCAGGTGCAGAGAGCTGAAGGTTTTCTTCTCAGTATCTTGCAACACCATTGCATAAAACTAGATTGCTTAGTCTTAAAGGATGCACCAAGTACCCAAAGATGCTGTTACTTGTTCTCTTATAAGGGACACTGTAGAGAATCCTCTGGCCAAGGCAGTCCTCTTCCTTTATCACCCAAACAGCAGTTCATCTCTGAGTTCATGAGCAACTTCATTTCTCAGTCCCTATCAATGCAGAGTTTAAGTGTTCTCAAATGTATACTCACAGCAGTATTCCTACTTGTGAAGAGGAAGAAGGAAATACAGAGACAGAAGCCGCTTGCCTGAACCCACACATATGCCCAAGGCGTTAAGGCACTACCTTAATCTGGCCTTCCTGCCTTGAAACCTTTCCAAATGGGTCTGCATAGACAGGCAAGAATGTCATATAGTTGCTGCTGTCCCCAGGGAGTTCTTGTGAGGTCTTGATCTACATGGCTGCTGAGTGGGTGAGTACTTTTCCCCTGTACCACTCTTGCTGGCCAGAAGAATGGCCCACAGGAACGAAGAACAGAGAGCAAGTGCTGCAAGTGCCAGCTGAGGGCATTAGAGTGAAAGGGTTTTATTAAGCTGGCAAAGCAAGACCTGTTTTGTAGAGAAAGAAGAGCTGAAAGGACACAAAGACAAAGCAGGGAAGTTACACTGAACTAAACCGGGATATGCTTGCAGAGATTAATAGCTGCTTCCTGCCTCACAATTCAGTGTGTCTTCTGCTTGCAGGAGTTTGCAAACACACAAACAATGTTCTGGAAAGGCATCTTTTACTCCTCCTTACTCCTGTTCATTTAACCCTTCCTCCCTGGAGGCGTTTAAGGCCAGGCTGGATGAGGCCTTGAGCAACCTGCTCTAGTGGGAGGTGTCCCTGCCTATGGCAGGGGGTTGGAGCTGGATGATCCTTGAGGTCCGTTCCAACCTAAACCATTCTATGATTCTATAACCCTGGATTTGAAGGCACAGGTGCAATTGGAAAATGGCTCAGATCTCCATTCATGAGCTCAAATACAAATCAGGACATAAAGCAAAACTGCACAGCCAGTGCAGACCTGTTTGTTGTTTTAGTGGAATTCAGGTTGGATTCTTGGTTAGGCAGTTTAATTGAAAGTGTGACATCAGTTGAATGAAGTGGAACAACCTGGAAAGAATTCACTTAGATTCATTGTTAGCCTCAAATGCTATCAGAAGTAATACATATACATACATACATATATATATATACATATAAAGGGAAAAGTGATGAGAAAATATAACTGTACCAAACTATACATCTTAAAGAGCAAATTAGAAATGGCTTGATGAAGTCCAAGGTAGTCATTCCCTAAAGGAACTATACCTGAAGAATAAATTGGACAAAGACTTGCCAATGAGATGATGACTCTCAGACTGAAGCCTTTGTTCCAAGACCTTGCTCACTATGTTCCCTTGTCTTTCATACTCGATACCTCACCTTCAACTGTACTATTTTGGCTGAAGTTCCAAGAAATGGAACTTCACCAGCCTCTCATCACCCGTTCTATCTCAGACACTGCTGTGAGCCCTCCCTCCTACCACAACAGCACCTCACTTTAGCCTGCCATGCACAAGCTGCTCACTTCATGGAGGGGTCTCAGAACTCCCCTTTCTTGTGACAAATCTCTGTCTGCCTTGGCCATCCCTCTTGTCTCATGTTGTAATAGCTTTTTCTGTGATACCTATATCATAGAATCATAGAATGGTTTAGGTTGGAAGGGACCTCGAGGATCATCCAGCTCCAACCCCCTGCCATAGGCAGGGACACCTCCCACTAGAGCAGCTTGCTCAAGGCCTCATCCAGCCTGGCCTTAAACGCCTCCAGGGAGGAAGCATCCACAACCTCCCTGGGCAACCTGTGCCAGTGTCTTACCACCCTCACTGTAAAGAACTTCCTCCTAACATCCAGTCTAAATCTCCCCTCTGCCAGCTTAAACCCATTCCCCCTCATCCTGACATTACCAGACCTTGTCAATAGTCCCTCCCCAGCCTTCCTGTAGGGTCCCTTCAGACACTGGAAAGCCACTGGAAAGCCACTATAAGGTCTCCTCGAAGCCTTCTCTTCTCCAGGCTGCAGAGCCCCAACTCTCTCAGCCTGTCCTCATAGCAGAGGTGCTCCAGCCCTCTGAGCATCTTCGTGGCTCTCCTCTAGACTCGCTCTTCTAAGGCATATACTGTATGTATACTATACAATTATATCTTCTAAGCCATATACTAATTGCTGGTTTTGTTTGCATTTTTCACCTCTCCATTCATTTTTCCTTGTTTTGGATATCAACAAGATCTCAACAAATGATTGCTATTTTGGTTTTGTTCAATTATCATTTTTGTTTGCAGCAAGCTTACTGTGTTATCTTCTAGTAGCAAAGGAAGATGATGTTTAAAGTCACTTACAAAGCAAAACCCACACCAAAAAAAATACACCAAATGATGTTTTCCTAATAACCTGTTGCTTTATGTATACTTACTAATTCATTTAGATTGCATAAGCAAAGGCAGTTCCTCTGTATATGAAAATAATAAAAAAGAAAAAATAACTGAAACAGTGACTAACATAAAGAATAAAATGCTGAAAATAGGACTGATTGTCTTTCAGAAGTGTGATCTTCTAGACATTTCAGAAGAGAGAGAAGGAATAGCACTGCTCTTAGAACGCTGCAGTAAGACTCTGGAGAAAAAAAACTGCACCTACTTCCTAGCTTTGTCATGGCAAGAATGACCTCAGGTATGTGATGGTTTGGGTGTTACCTGCCCCCTCCCCCCTCCCTTTGGAAAATCACCCAGATTAGACTCAGCGGCTCTGGAAATTGAATGAAGCTTTGTATTTACAGCTTAGCACAAGATACAAGCAGATATTTACAATGTGTACAGTCATATACAGAAGTATACAAGTTAAGAGGTAATATAGAAACACAACAGCCCTCGCAGAAACCTGAGTCCCCAGGCGACGCTCCCAACCACCCTTCCACCTTCCTTCCACCCCTCTAGCTTACCCAAGACTTTGTCTTATGCTCGAAGTAGCCTGGAGGGTCAGCCAAGGGAGGTTAGGAAGCAGGTGAATTAGTCACACAGACGGCAGGTTAGGTTAGAGAGAGAAGTTCAGCCCAAAGCCCAGACAGCGACTGCCTTATCTATGTTTTTGTTCTTGTTCTTATACATCTCAGCAAGCCTATGAGTGAAGTAGACATCACCACTGTTTCCTTTTCACAGCCCGTAATTGAATTCACCAAATCATTCTAGCTAGGCTCAAACTAGCACAAGGTATTAATTCCCCTGTAACTTAGCTCTCTATGTATAAAGGGCAAGTGCTCTCTTTTTTACTCACAAGGTTGTTCTGAGATGTTTTGATCCTACAGAGATGAGTAAGAGGAGCACCTATGAAAAGTTTCTTTTGTTACAAGAGATGAAGTTACTGACGAAATGTTGAAAGGAAAAGACCAAAATAATGAAAGTTTCAAAACTGCTGGCAAGCCCTGGATAAACAAAGGTGAAATCCTGTATGGAGTCTGTTTCTCCAAACCAGTTTTGTGCTCTAGGTATGATGACGTTTACTTAAACAAGTGGTGGGTGGATGCCTGTATGCAGAAGTTCATCATTCCATACCTCTGCTGAATAAAGTAATCTCTTATAACAAAGGTGGCAGCACTGACGTTGGGTGGCTCACCAGTGCAGTTCCTGAGTCTGCTGACATGCACACATACAGGTACAAAGGCAAGCAGGCTCTGCTTTGTCTCCACATCCATGCAACAGCTGTGTGGTGCAACCATCCATTAAAGATGTGTCATCTGAAGGTGAGGTAGAATAGCACAATGTCTAGGGCTTGGCTTTGGTAAAAGACCTGCTCAAACTTGGGGGAATAATTTCCTTTTATAGTTCTCAACCTTGTAACTACAATGCCTTGCACACTGTAGTTGAAAAAGGCTGTATTCGTTATTCATGTATGTGTGTATCGTTTCAGTTCCCTGTTTGAATGCTATCTTCTGCAGACATCTCCTGAGACCTCTTGTCCATGTTTCACCAAGTGACCAGCATGCATGAACTGGTAATATTGCAAACTCAGAAGCTGGCCCATTATCACTGATGTTTGAAGATGTGGACCATCGAGAAACACTCAGAAGAATTTTAGCTGCATGGTCCTGAAAGCAGCTCTGAAAGATCTTAGGATAGCAGTTCGTGCTGATTTTTGCCACAGTCTCTGTCTCCATCAACAGAAAAGTGCCCACAGCCAAAAGGTAGGAGATGCTTGCCTATGCTGGATTCCCAGCCTGCCTTCTCCAGCGGTGTGGCGAGGGAAAGATGCCCCTGTTCTGCCTTCCCAGCAGCATCTCCCAGTCCCAGCTGCTGGATAATGGACAGCAGCCCCAAGTTTTGCTGCGAGAACTTAATCTGCACTGTCGTCCCTCATTACTGCCACTCAGTGCCGTCATGTCCAGCCATGAAGGGTCACAAGATGACATGAGAGAGGTCGAGCTGGGAGGGTGTATAAAAGGGCCTGGCAAGCACCGGGAAACATAGAAAGGCTAAAAAGAGAACAGCTACCCAAACGATGCTCCCGGTGGCGCGGTGGGGACGAGGCTGAAAGCGGCCGGGTTCACACTAAGTTTTCGCGAAGGTCACTCTGCAATATGGTAACTCCCAGCTCGGCTGTCAGCGCCCATAAAGGCAGCTCTCCTCACAGCGTGGGGGTGGGGAAGGGAAGGAGGTTTGTTTAGAAGCATTAGCGTGCCCCTCCCCCGGCCCCATTAGTGGCCCTTATTAAACCAACACAGACAAAGAGCAAAGATGCCCTCGTTAATGGAGAGTCTCCGATAATTACTGTGCTCTGCCGCTTCTTTTGGGGCCTGAATGGCCTTTGAATAATGTTTCTCTTGCTGTGGTTGCAGACAATGCCTTCGCAGACTGCTTTAAGCGGTGCCAATCCCATTAGCAGAAGAATAGCAGAGGTTCCTGGTTGTGTGTGGGGGTGTGCTCACGGGGAGGACTGCGGGCTCCCGGTGGGAACTGGGCTATGCTGCCTACTGCTTCACTCGCTGCCCGCTGCCGCACTCGCCTCTCTTGCCTTTAACGAACTAAGAAAGCAAAGAAGGGAAGAGCTGGCTGAAACTCCGTCTCAGAAAGCATCTCCCTGTTGAAGCAAGGCCCAAACCATGGCGCTTGTGGTAGCTGTGCTGCCCCTAGCTGCAGGAGCTCGGAAATGGGCATGGTCGCTTACGAGAGGGGATGAGCTGAGGTAGAAGCCCTGCAAGATTGAAGAGGAGTATCTCTAGCCTTCCCTCACACTCCCCAGGCACAGCTCTCCCCTTGCACCCACACCAGACATCAAAGACGATGGAGGCCCAAGAGGCCCTGAAAATCAGAATCAAACTGATGCTGCTTTACTACACAGAGGAAATGAAGTGACAGTCATCCCTCCGCATAGAGTTGATTGCAGAGTATGAAAATGGCTAAATCACCCAGTTTTGGGAGGGTTAATTTCGTGCTGCACACCCCAGGCAGGAATCTAATTAGTGTGTTCAATTAGGTAGCTGTCAACCAAACTTGGAGGAGTTGGGATAGCTCTACCTGAGCCTTTCTCTTTGATCTCCCTTTCTGCATGATAAGTGAAAATAGTGTATAGCTGGGCTGGCTGTGCTGTTTAATTTAATCATCTGATGATATTTATTTTCACAGATATGAACTCAAGGAACAATTATCGGAAAGGCTCCTTCTTGTGCTGAATGTGCCAGTTAACGGCCTTTCTCTAAGGTAATAGCTTCTGTGTAGGGAGTCAGTAATTAAAATGTGTGAAAAAAGGCCCCTTCTTCAGAGGCAGCAGGGAAAGACTGTGGGTCTAACACTTCGCTGGTGTGAACTGGCAAGTCTGTCAACGGCCACAGTAAATGGGCTTTGCTTCTTCCACATTATGGCAGCAAAGCATGTGCCCAAAGGGGTTTGAGAGTTTCCCAGCTTCAGAGATGTTTGGGTTCTTTACTCTGCTCTCCTCAGACCCCACCTGGAGTACTGTGTGCAGTTCTGGAGCCCCCAACACAAGAAGGACATGGAACTGCTGGAGCAAGTCCAGAGGAGAGCCACAAAGATGATCAGAGGGCTGCAGCAGCTCTGCTATGAGGACAGGCTGAGAGAGTTGGGGCTCTGCAGCCTGGAGAAGAGAAGGAGGAGAGGAGACCTTAGAGTGGCTTTCCAGTATCTGAAGGGAGCCTACAGGAAGGCTGGGGTGGGACTACTGACAAGGTCTAGTAATGTCAGGACGAGGGGTAATGGGTTTAAACTGGAAGAGGGGAGATTTAGACTGGATGTTAGGAGGAAGTTCTTTACAGTGAGGGTGGTGAGACACTGGCACAGGTTGCCCAGGGAGGTTGTGGATGCTTCCTCCCTGGAGGCGTTTAAGGCCAGGCTGGATGAGGCCTTGAGCAGCCTGCTCTAGTGGGAGGTGTCCCTGCCTATGGCAGGGGGTTGGAGCTGGATGATCCCTGAGGTCCCTTCCAGCCTAAACCATTCTATGATTCGTATCAACAGGAGCCAAACTCAGAAACACTTGGTACAAATTGCTGGTCTAGGGAAGATGATTCTGCAGTACTCATAGGCAATGTCCATATCTAAAGAAGTGCACTCTATCCTGCAAACTCTCCTGCAAGGAAAGCAGTTCATTAAAGTTTCTTGTGATAACAGACAGAGCCATTTTCTCCCTCTTGCATTATGAACTCATTAGGCTTCCAGAACCAAAATCTAAAAGCAAAGGCAAAAAAACACCGTTTAAGGCACTCTAAATAGAAGGAAGGCTTTATGTCTTCGTTGTGTAGACATACGGGATACTTTGCTCGTACAGTTAACCACCAGATGGCTCTATGCACTCCTTTCAGGCCATATAGTTACGGTTAAGGAACAAGTGGGACAAAGCTGGAAGTGAAGTTGTGTGGAAGGTTCTGTCGGATAGCCACCACCATGTCTTTAACCAGTCTATCCTGCTTGAAACAGCTCACGATTTCATGGGGGTTGTGTCGGAGGACGGTGATATGCTTAAATAACGTAAACTACAAACTCTGGAAACTGCATTCTTAAATATATATAGTGATAACAAACAATCAAAAATAAATTCCACACTTCAAATTTCTTCAGAGTTCAGTATGTTATCCTGTAGCTTTGAAGGATAACATTGGTCAACTCTTCTTTTCTGCTGGCACATAGACTGCAGGAAAAGAAATTCCTAACAGACTAAAGAAGGGAAATGTAGAATCAACTGTTCTCAGATTTGTTTGTTTTAAGCTGTGGTAAGAGCATGTGTGATGGATCACAGATATTGAAGTGTGATTTAGAAAGGGGCTTTTATTGACAGGATTCTTCCCCCTGTCAATAAAATGGTGAAGAATGGCTTACAATGGCATCCTGGCCTGCATCAGGAATGGTGTGGTCAGCAGGAGCAGGGAGGTCATTCTGCCCCTGTACTCTGCACTGGTTAGACCACACCTTGAGTACTGTGTTCAGTTCTGGGCCCCCCAGTTTAGAAGGGACATTGAGATGCTTGAGCGTGTCCAGAGAAGGGCGACGAGGCTGGTGAGAGGCCTCGAGCACAGCCCTACGAGGAGAGGCTGAGGGAGCTGGGATTGTTTAGCCTGGAGAAGAGGAGGCTCAGGGGAGACCTTATTGCTGTCTACAACTACCTGAGGGGTGGTTGTAGCCAGGAGGAGGTTGCTCTCTTCTCTCAGGCAGCCAGCACCAGAACAAGAGGACACAGCCTCAAGCTGCGCCAGGGGAAATTTAGGCTTGAGGTGAGGAGAAAGTTCTTCACTGAGAGAGTCATTGGCTACTGGAATGGGCTGCCCAGGGAGGTGGTGGAGTCGCCGTCCCTGGAGCTGTTCAAGGCAGGATTGGACATGGCACTTGGTGCCATGGTCTAGCCTTGAGCTCTGTGGTGAAGGGTTGGACTTGATGATCTGTGAGGTCTCTTCCAACCTTGGTGATACTGTGATACTGTGATACAAAGTGCTTCTCAGAATGTAAAACTTAAAACTTGAACCCAAACTGTTCCAGTGTATGAAAGGTACCTGGTAATTGCATTTTGCCTAGGAAATTGGAAATGTTATCCATCATGGTTTGCAAAGCTTGCAAAGGGTTAGAACAGTTAGGAATATCTAGAGCTAAGAGAAATGCTCTGTTGGGGACAGAGAAGGACAAAATTCTGAGACCACACGTTCCTTCTCTTTCTTGGGGGAACACAGTGTTTCTTATAGAACCCTGCAGTGCACAAGGCAATGCTGTGAGAATTCTGGGGAGCCCATGCTGCTGGATGGTCCCAGGGAAGCATCTGGTGGGGCATGGAGCCCTGGCAGGAGGTGCCTTTCCCATCTTGCACGCTGTGAAGTACTGCTTGTCACACCGTGTGTACCATTGCAATGTGAGGATGCCTTTGGTGAATATGGTCCCAAGGAGCCCTGTGAGATATGCTTCAGCTTTAGGAAAGAGAAGGGGACAGGATCAGTGCCTGACTGCAGTGCACATGCCTGGAGTTTGACTTGGCTACTGAGACAACGGGGATTGCTTTAGGTTCATGGCATATGGTTACTGTCTGTCCAGATTTCTGGCTGCTAAGCATCTCTGGGAGTCTGTTTCTGAGCAGAAGGGTGATTGTTCTTGAATACAGCCTCTCTGCTGTCCTCACTTAAACAGAATTTACATCTTTGCCTGTCTGCAGCCTGAAATCACTTTCCCACTACAAGTGGAAAATGTTATATGTGCCACTTCCCAGAACACTATCCAAGCGTAATGTTAAACACCAGCAATTCCTCTTCAACACAGCAGTGAAATCAGGAGGGATGTGTTTTTTACATTTCCCTTTGAGTGTAATGCACACTGCCTAGCTGCTCTCCAGCCCTGATGCTTGTGTCTCCACAGGTGACAGAACAGCATGCCCTGTGCCTCCCACATGGGCATGCTGGGCCTGGAAGGGGAACTCATAATTCAGAGTTGGCAGAGAGGCAAAGTTCTTAAGTGTCACCAGACCCCAGAATCCTAGAGGGCCTCTTTCCTTCTGAGAAGCCCAAGAGATAAATATCTCAGTACTGTTTGAGAAAAGGCTGGATGGTGATAAATAATGTGGCAAGTGATGATACTGCCTGGGCCTTTGAGAGACTGTGGTGCATACAGTTGAAGTAGAATAAAACAATCAATCTTTGACTCAGTGAAGAAGGGATTTCTCTTTATGAGAAGGACTTGAAGTATGTGGTGCTCTAGTAATATATTATTTGTTAGGGCTCAGATTAATTAATTTTCAGTCAGATAAACTGATATGTTTTTATGCCAAAGGCTCTTGTTCATCCTTGCTGTCAGTGAAATGAGATAACCCAAACAAACACAACTTTAATTGTGTCAGTCACATTTTGCAGTAATGGTTGGCATGTGATGATGAGAAGAGAAAAATATTGATGTAAGTTAGCCTATCGCCTGCCTTTTGTTGTGGATTGTGAATGTACGGACTCGGTTTCAGTACCACATTTTGCCGCTGTTACGTTTCAGCACTAACCCTCTTTCAGCACCGCTGACTTCCCTGGGACAGGGTCAGTGCAACAGCACAGCCTCGGCACGTTGCACAGGTACGTAGTGCTCCAGACGTTAAAATTCAGGTGCATCCCTAATCTGCACATGGGTATTTCTTGCTATAAGGTTATATTTACAGGACACACATTGTTGGCTGGGGTGCCGTGCTACATACCTATGAAATAAGCCATCTGTAGTTGTCTTGGCACCCCCCCCCTTTAGGTAACAGGTTGTGCCAAAGATCTTTTTGCTGCCCTGAGGCTGTAGGAATTGATACATCTTGCTCCCTGCAGCTCTCACCTCCTTAACTGTGTGTGCGCTTCAGAATGTTAAAAATCCGGGTAGGATTTTGTGGTTTTCATCCCTCCTGAAGTCAAGTATCAGGTCCCAGAGAATCTCAGCTGATTTAAACAGGGACAGGTGCAATTTAGCCCTCATATTTATGTAGGGAAACTTGAAGTATTTTCTTTATTTTCCTTTTTTTTTTTTTTTTTTTATAGGGGAAACAAGAAGCTCCTCCGCCATTACCAAGGCTGGCGCAAGGCCGGAGAGGTCCTGCCAGCTGCTGGCGTGGCTCGGCCACCTCTGCCCCAGCTCCCCGAGTGATGAGGCTGCCGGCGGGGCGGGCGGCGCTAGCAGGAACCTTGGTGCCGCGGAGCCGTTTCCCGCGGCGACCGGGACGGCTTTGCGGCAGGACGCGGGCCCGCCGCCCGGCAGCAACGCGGCGGCGAGGTGGAGCAGCGCCGCGCTGTGCCTGCACGCCCGCGGCTCCGCGCTAGGCTGGGCTGGGCCGGGCCGGGCCGGGCCGCGGCCAGCCCCTCCTCGGAGCACAGGCGGAGCGCGGCCCACGGGCGCCAGGTAAATACCCGCTTTGTCCGTGGTCGATGCGGGGCAGGAGGGGTCTCCGAGTCCTCCGAGGCGGGCAGCCGGGCTGGGTTTCTCGCAGCCTTGCCGTGGTGCTTGCCCGCCGAGTACATAAGCGGGCGAAGTGTGAGGACCCGGGCGCGGCCGTGTTTGCATTTATAGCACAGACGTCTACAGTCATGTGTCCATCTGGAAAGACACGTCCCCGTGTGCATAGAAAGGCCCTGTGCTTTAGTTTAACCCCGCGCTCCGCAGGAATTTGGGCAGCTCCCCGTCGGTAGGATCAAACTTCAGTACGTGTGGCACCCTGTGCCCGCATCGCTCTCTATTGTAGTAGGCTGGAGCGTGACATAATGCCGTGGTTTGCTTACACTGCAGTAGAACCGCTTGCTTTAGGGAGCAAGCACACAAATGCAGTCAGTGGACTTAGACATTTGGGAATCAAATAGGCCCGACAGGAAACTCTGTTACGTGGGAATATGTGCTAGCTGGAGCATCAGCAGGAATGCCAGGGTCACTGGCATTGCACGGTAAAACAAAGGAAGAAACTGGAGGTCAGGCTTGTGTAAGGAATGATGACTTGCTCCTAATCTCTTTTCCGTTCAGCAAACATGCATTTATGGCCCTGATCTGGCCAAGATTTACAGACCAATCTTAATTTTAAGCACTGCATAATCCCACTAAGAGACGACAAAAAGTCGCAGTATGGCAGAATA
Organism: Tricholaema leucomelas; assembly: GCA_013400475.1. Taxonomy (NCBI): domain Eukaryota; kingdom Metazoa; phylum Chordata; class Aves; order Piciformes; family Lybiidae; genus Tricholaema lacrymosa; species Tricholaema leucomelas. Next base: position 165,345 of record WAAF01004057.1, on the reverse strand, counting down.
TGAAAGCATCTGAATCTTAGCAGAACTAGTGCCCGTAAACAGTGGTAGATTTAATCTCACAATTTTAAAGGCTAATTTATGCAAATTCAGTGAATGAAATTTGGGATTAAAGATCAGAAATCAAAATGTGAAGCAGGGCATTACCTAGTGGAATGACGCATAGGAGTCTACAGTAGCTACATACATCATTCTTATAGAATGTTATCAAACCAGAGTCACATTATGCATTAATGTTTACATTTCATCAGGTGTTTTGAGGTTTTTACTGGGCTTCTACTGAGATCTCCTGTAATGAAGTTGCAGTCAAGTTTAGAAAGCAGCGAGTGTTTGTGCAGAGTAGGTGCATGTGTCTGTAGCGGTACCTATGGTTACAGCCAGGCTGTGGGGTTAGCTCTTGTGGGAGGGCTGCCAGTTTGTGAGGGTTTGGGTTGCTGTGGTAGTTCGCTAACTTCAGTATCGTTTGGAGCAGTGCTTCCTTTTCTTCTCCAGCCCTTCCTCCCCTAATAATTAAGATGTCAAACCATAGTGGTCCCGACTGTTTGAAAAAGGATGGCTTAGCTGAGATTTGAAATGAGTTTGTTATTAAACACTACCTTTCCATCAATATCAGCATTCAGCCACTAATAATTACAGGAAATCCAGCTCTCACAGCGGAACAGCTTGGCTGTCCTAGCTGAGCTCTTTGGCTACTGTGGTTAGAGGGAGGAGTGGCAAGATCAGGGCTACTTGGCTGAGTGGCAGGCAGATTTGGATGTTGGGTATATTTTCTTACAGCTGTGTTACGATCTCAGGGAGAAAAGGCTCCCATCTTCTTGTGGAAGATGTCATTTCTTACCCTCGTCCTAGAGGTTATTATATTGCTATTTACACCAGCTGGTGCTCCATCTAGAAAGGTCCCAAAGTATCTTCTGTGTTCTGAGTCCTAGTTATAAGGAGAGGAGTGTCTTCGTCTGGCAGCTCCCTTTCTGTATGTCCTCTGTTGCTTAAATGCAGCCACCTCAGGGTGCAGCAGAGTGCACACAACATCTGAAACCTCAGCAGCTTGATTTCCAGCAGTCTCTGAAAATCAGTTATGGAGAAACAACGTCCCCAAGAATGTACCTTTAATTTCAGCTCAGTACTCATAAGAACAAAGTGGAAGTGTCTTAATTTCTGATCTTTAATTAAAAAAAAACAACAACAGTCTTTTAAGGGCTCTCTGTTTTCAGTGTAGTTCTAAGAAAGTGTGAAGTGAGAAAATGCTTCATAACTTTTGGTTTGCACGAACCAAAAATGTTGGTAAAAAAACCCCAGACTTGTCACACCTGGCATGTAGATTTCCCCCATGTGCTCTCAGGAGGTAGAGGTAAGCTGGCTACAGATAAAATTAGAAATATTAGACTGAGTCATATTGTTTGTTGTTATCTTAAGTGTCCAGTTGAATCATTTTCCTCTAGTAGTGGAGGAAGTTCATACTGCACCTCTGATACTCTGTTCCCTAATAGTCTCTATAGTCTGTGTTGAACTTGGGAGGTAACATGTTTTGTGATACCTGTCTGCCTATCAGAACAGGTAGCCTAGGGTGGCATGTAAAATGCAAGTCAAACAGTGTCAGACAAAACTCTACACACAAAGCAAATGAACCCAAGCATAGAAATCATCCACCTTCCCTGGGGTTGTTATATGAAATTACAGATATGTTTAAGACCACACATCAGCACTTCAGGCTAAATCACTGCTTCCTTTGTCCATGTGAATTTTGTACATGAGTTGTGAGTTTGATGTGCTTGAATCTGGATGATTTACAGGAGTGGTGCTAAGACTCAGGAGAGCTTCTGTTCCCCTATGCCTGGTGTTCTTCCCTGTGAGATCAGCCAGCCAACAGGCAACATGCACAAGGGGGTAGCCTGTATTTTAGTCTTGATGTAACGTGTGAAGCTGCCTGCATGCTGATGGGTTTGGCTTGCTTGTAGCCTGGGTGGAGTGTCACTGTCAACTAACTCCTCTCTAATCAGTCTGCTTGGCTCTGTGTGCCTTTCCTTGCCCAGGATACTTTGTCCCTTTCAGAGTCCCAGTTCAGCAACTGAGATTTCAGATGGTTACTCATCCATGGGAAGTGATGCAGCCCCTCATTACATGGTGATGCTTTCCCACCAGGATGGATATTTGTCATCTGGCTGCAAGGCAAAGGAGTCATAGAATCATAGAAGCAACCAGATTGGAAGAGACCTCCAAGATCATCCAGTCCAACCTAGCACCCAGCCGTAGCCAATCAAATAGATCATGGCACTAGAGCTTCATCCAGTCTTTTCTTGAACACCTCCAGGAATGGTGACTCCACCACCTCCCTGGGCAGCCCATTCCAATGCCAATCACTCTCTCTGGCAAGAACTTCCTCCTAACATCCAGCCTATACCTCCCCTGGCACAACTTGAGACTGTGTTCCTGTGTTCTGTTGCTGGTTGTCTGGGAGAAGAGACCAACCCCCACCTGGCTACAGCCTCCCTTCAGGTAGTTGTAGACAGCAATGAGGTCTGCCCTGAGCCTCCTCTTCTCCAGGCTAAACACCCCCAGCTCCCTCAGCCTCTCCTCATAGGGTTTGTGTTCCAGGCCCCTCACCAGCTTTGTTGCCCTTCTCTGGACATGTTCCTGTACCTCAGCATCTCTCTTGAATTGAGGAGCCCAGAACTGGACACAGTACTCAAGGTGTGGCCTGACCAGTAATGTACATCTTGAGTGAGCTGTACAGCAGACAGTCTCTAGAAAAGAAAGACTTTCTGTGATCATCTTACTTTACTGCTGGGTCCTCCTTGCTCTCTGGGCCTGCTTTGTTGTGGCTGTTGTGCACTTTTCAGCTTAGGGTTTCTTGCATTTTAATTACTGTTTCCAAAGTGCAGTTAAAATCAAAGCTAGTGTATATATAAGTACTGTTTATTATTCATTACTGTGTGCTCATCATTGGATGAACTGTTCTGTAGCTGTGATGTGTTAGTTCCCTGTACAGAGAAGATGCCTGGGGAGCTTCCTTGTTGAAGTTGCTAGGTCATGGCAGCAGCTAGGGAAAATCTATGCTGCACAGAGCAAGACTCACGGGTCTTTGCTAAGGGTTTGCTTTCCCTCACAGAATATGGCATTCTTTGTCCCTCTTGGTTTACAGATTTCTTCATTTTAATATTTTCTTGGTTTTGTTTGGAGGGATTGTGTTGTTTTGTTTGGTTGGTATGGTTTGGTTGTTTTTGTTTTGTTTTCTGAAGTCTGGAGGAGATCACTGCTTTCTTTTAGCTTGACTGCAGTAAGGCATCAAGTTAATTGCAGCTGTTCCTGCTTTTCCTATCTCCCTGGGTCTAGCAGAGAGGATATGGCAGTTGTTTTCATCCTTAAGGGCAATGAGACTATAGCAAACAGGTGGGTTTGCAGCATGGAAATGGTTCTGCTTACATTCACAGTTGTCATTTGTAGTGCCTGGTCCTACAGCCATGCATTGCTGACCAGAAGACCTTTTTCTTCAGTTTTTGGGAGCTTTTGTTGGATACAACCAATGGTTTTGTGCAGGAATATCAGTCAGAAGGTATTTCTGTAAGACACTTTAAAGTCAGGAGTGTCTGAAAATTTTAAGCAATTGATTTCTAAATTGTGTGTTGGGGAAAGAGGCTTTTGAAGAGGAGCTCTAAAAATGTGATCTAAAGACAATTGTTTGGACCATGTTAAAACAAGCATTGACTACTATATGGAGACCTCTTTGAAACTGTGATCCCTTGTTCCACATGAAAGGTTTCTTTCAGCTCTATCTGCTTTGTGAGGTGCTGTAAATTTCACCCAGGCATTTAAATGATTAATCTAGCAAGCCTATGTGCTGTGTTTCTCACTTGGTGTACACAGCAATTGATCACCTGGGGTTTTGGAATCACTTAGGGAGAAAGCTTGCCTTGTGCCAGGAAACAAAATACAGCCAAGATAGAAGAGAACGTGATAGATTGCACAGTGATGGTGTCCTAGCTGATCTTCATTCTCTGCCATCGTCCCTTATGAAATTCACAGAGTCACAGATTGCACTGGGTTGGAAGGGACCCTCAAAGGTCATTTTATCCAACCTTCCTGCAGTGGGAAGGAACACTTCCAACTAGGTCAGGCTACCCACAGCCACATTAAATCTGATCCTGAATGACTGCAGGGATGGGGCCTCAACCACATCCCTTAACGAGACTTGTTCTAGTATTTTAACACTCTCATAGCGAGGAACTTCTGACCCTGCTCCAGTTTAAAACCATTGCCCATAAATTCCTAGTTATCACATAGAGAGATGCCTCTCCAAATTGAGTAGGAAAGGCAAGTAGGAGTGTAGCTTTCAGTCACTGCCAGAGAACTGGCCACTGTTTGTGTGGGATTTATGACCACTAGGAGTGTGAATGTTTTACACCAGGACTGCTCTTCGGTTACATGTGGATGGTAGACAGTACAGTGGACCTAACTGGGGGCGTATGCTGAGGCTTCAGTTGCAGCAGCTATGACACTATGCTTTTGTACAGTGAAAAGAGAGAGGGCTTCTGGCTGGGAGAGAGACCTGTATGCCACCATGCTTTGAAAGAGCTTCTAGTCAGAACAGGGTGAAGAATGCTTGCTGAGTAGGCTTTGCAACACTATAAATAGAATCATAGAATGCTTTGGGTTGGAAGGGACCTTAAAGATCATCTAGTTCCAATCCCCCTGCCATGAGCAGGGACACGTTCCACCAGACCAGGTTGCTCAATGCCTCATCCAACCTGGCCTTGAACACTTAAGGGAGGGGACATCCAAGACCTCCCTGGGTGTCCTGTTCCAGTATCTCACCACCCTTACTGTCAAGAATTTCTTTCTAATATCCAAGTCTAAATTTACTCTCCTCAAGCTTAAATCCATTCCTTCTCATTCTATCACAATAAGCCCTTAAAAAGTCCTTTCCCAGCATTCTTGTAGCCGCCTTCAGGTACGGGAAGGTCACTGTGAAATCTCCCCAGAGCCACCATTTCTCCAGGCTGAACAGCACAAACTTTCACATCAGCATGGAGATGCTGGCAAGAGGTCTCTCCGCAATGCCTCGCAGTGTGCTGCCACGGCCAGTTTTTCAACTTGTTCTGCAGGCATCCTGTGCCAGTGGTGTATAGAAATTCATAAGCAGTGAGAAAGACTTTGTGTCTGATAATCAGACATCTCTGGATCTTCTGCCCATTTGAGTGTGTCCACCTGACGAATACAGTTCAACCTCTTAATTAAGAGACAGCACCTAAGTCTTCAGTTTTCTGCATGCAGAGCCTGGTTTTCAGGAACTGTCACTGACTCAAGTGTGTCCCATTTAGATTCTGGGCAATGCCTTTCTGATGTGACTCACAGACCTAGACAGAAGTCCTTGTAGCTGCAAAGCTTGTAGGCTGTGATTGTTCAAGGTACCACTGCAAGACATCTAGATTACAGACTGAGGTTGCTCAAACTGACAGGCAGAAAAGCTCATTAAGTACTAGGTGCTCCAGCCCTAGTGGATTGTACATCCATCTTCTCTTCAGATGATCTCTTGTTCACGTGGGGCTTGTCACATTCTATAAAGTGGATTTTAGAGGTCCAGGCCTAAAATACACAGAAATAGAGGTCCCTGCAACCACTGGAATTTACTCTGCTACCAAAGTTTTACTGAATTGAAAGAGCATCTTTCTGTTTTCCCTGTCGGCAGTGAAGTCTCAACCTACAGCTAATATGCAGCGCAAGGTAAGAGCCGATTCCTACAGAAGGTTCCAGGGGACTGACAAGAGAATAGGACAAGCTTTCCAATGGCTGAGGCATCCCTGCTTTCTATTTCTGTATTCATAACTTTTACAACTCCTTCCATGCTCTTGAGAGAAAATTCTCAGAAACGCCCAAATCTTTGATTTGCCAAGAGTTTGAGCCTAAGAGTCATTAGGAATCAGTGAGACTCGGGCACTTGTAACATTATTGCCCATTCTTTCCTGTCTTTTGCTGGCTGAGAACTTCACACATTTATGCATTTCCTTGTGGACAAACTGCTTGTGAACATCGTTGGTTGTTGGTTGTTCTCTCTCCAGACACAAGAGAAAAGGGGAAGTCCCTATTTATCTGTTGTGTATCACTCATTGTTTTATACCTCTCTATTACCTCTGTACTGAAGAGGAGGTCTTGACAGCAACAAAACCAACAAGACTACTTACCAAGTTGTGTGATGCCTCCTTCCTGCTTTCCCCCTTGCTTGCAAATACATCTCACATTAACCACTTGTGTGACTCAGAGAGTCCCATGTGGTAGCATCCTACCCATGTGGTAGGATAAGGGGTTGAATTTTGCCTGCTTCTTTGTTAACAGGAGGGTGAAGTTAGACCTGTTTCCTTTCCAGTGTTGAGCAGCAGTTCAAGAACTGTATCTTTGCTTTGTCATATCTAGTTGAAGTTCCCTGTGTGGCTCAAAAGAAAGAGAAGGAGAATAACTGGAAAATAGTCAGGATGGTGGCAAACCCTGTTTCATTAAGGAACCAATCTGAAAGGTGCTTCTTTTATATATACTTTTATAGGTGGAGGATGTGCACTTGCAGATTCACAGTGCTAATGGGAATTACTGACATAACTCTTTGATTTAAGGAGGTTCTTGGTGGTGTAGGAAGAGAGAGCCTGCCACCATGAAGGTCACCTTTCACACCATTATTGGGCAGGACAAGCAGACTAGTTTGGGAGGTGTGAGTTCTGCAATTTGTGAACTATGTGATGCAGCCTGTCATCTTCTCATCACCTTGTGATTCAGTGTCTTGCAGGATGTGACGTCAGTTTGTAGTTCAGCATCACCACACCTGTCAGTGCCTGCATGACACTGGATAGTTCCAGTCTCACAGGATTCAGAGAAACATACAGCCACAGGAAGCCTCCAGCATTTATAAATGAGCATATTTAATGTGTCAGATTTTTCCCCTGCTTTCTGCCCTTCCTAATGATCGAAAGGATTTAAAGAACAGAGCAGCATTGCATCTGGTACCAGTTCTGGATTTCTCAATTCAAGAGAGATGTTGAGATACTGCAACGTGTCCAGAGAAGGGCAACGAAGCTGGTGAGAGGCCTGGAGCACAGCCCTATGAGGAGAGGCTGAGGGAGCTGGGGGTGTGCAGCCTGGAGAAGAGGAGGCTCAGGGGTGACCTCATTGCTGTCTACAACTACCTGAAGGGAGGCTGTAGCCAGGTGAGGGTTGGTCTCTTCTGCCAGGCAACCAGCAACAGAACAGGGGGACACAGTCTCAAGTTGTGCCAGGGGAGGTATAGGCTGAATGTTAGGAGGGAGTTCTTCACCACAGAGTGATTGGCATTGGAATGGGCTACCCGGGGAGGTGGTGGAGTCGGTGTCCCCGGAGGTGTTCAAGAAAAGCCTGGATGAGGCACTTAGTGCCATCATTCTTGCATTCAAGACATGCCATAGAAGGATATGGAATGAGTGGATAGGTCACACTGTATCATGTTCCTTAGCCTGTTCCTGGAGCTTCCGGGCTCTAAGGTGCGAGGGAGCACTATGCAGTTCTGCAGTTGCTAGCAGGACTGAGCTTCAAGTGTGATCTCCATGCTGCAGGAAGCTGACAATGCAGATGTGCTCAGGGTGACTTTATTTCCTGTCACTGTCAACTGCCGCAGGTCTACATCTTTACGAAGAACCTGTTCTCACACTGTTCTTGTTTGAAACCACTCCAAATCTGTTTTGTTCAGCCTTCTGGTTCCATTTCTGGCTCTGCTCAATGTATCTTAGTCTGTGTTTACTCACAGAAGCTGATCCTAGTCCTGGTTCACTACGAGGCCAGTGAAGTGAATTCTTTCAAAGAGATAAAGGGAGAAAGATCCCAATGTAAAGGCTTGAAACTGCCCAAGTTATGTGTGTGATTATTTATTGGTTTTGAAAGTTACTTACTTGGAGTGTGTTTGCAGAGATCATAGTCTGAACTGTTGATCTGTTAGGAGAAAGATGAGCTGCTGCCTTTGAACATAACTGTCATGGTTGGCCAGAACTGAAGCTGAGATGGGAGGAAGCCAGTGGATGATGGCAGAAGTTGGTTTGTGCTACAGGATTCTGTGCCCCATTCTTGGGGAAGTGCTGGCCTCCTTTCTCCCTCTGGCTTGCTATAGGAAAGGATGCCTATTTTAAACGACTTTGCTAATTGAAGCTAGGCAAGTAGACTGTTCTGGATTAAAAAAGGACGAACTTGAAGTATTATCTTTGTTTGATGTTGGTTAATAGATGTTTTTTCCTAATAAGTGTAAATCTTCATAGGTCCTGGTAGCACTTCATCATCATTCACAAGCTAATGAGCTGCTAATTATCAGCCCTACCCAGGCTAATTAGTTCTGTTAAGAGCATATTAATCTAGGCAGAGTTTTGAGTCAGTATAACCCTGCTGCTACTAGGACTTGAGCTCATGTGGTCTCTGACTTTGGGCTGTTCTGCATGTGCAAGCTCTAGGTACTGTGATTTCTCCTAGCAGCTGTGAGAGCTGTTCTCCCACTAGCACAAGTCCAGTCACCAGGTCACAAGAGCTTGCACATATTTGGCCAGTTCCCTCCCAATTTAGACATACCTGCCATTCACTCCCCTCAAGCGTGGGAGCATTGTGAATGGAGCTTCAAGAGGGGAGAGGTCGGAAGGCATCAGATTCAATGTGACAGTCGTCAGCAGCGAAACACATCCTTACTACACCACGGGGTATAGAAACTCCTCTTCCTCCTCACTGGTGTGAACTCAGGTGGGTCAGTAGTTCTCTTCAATAGTTCTAGCCTTAAAATCTTTTGCTATTCTGATGTGTTGCCCAGGGAGTCACCAGCTTGGACATAAAGATCTGCACATTTGTGGTGGTGCAGGATATGGTATTGGTTTTGCTGGTAGGATGTGTTGTCATTCTAGGACCTAGGCTGTCACATGGTTTTACTTAGGTTCCCAGTGATATTCTAGAGAGCAGCACTCTGCAACAGCCTAATAGTATCACATCACAGTATCACCAAGGTTGGAAGAGACCTCATAGATCAGCAAGTCCAACCTGTTACCACAGAGCTCAAGGCTAGACCATGGCACCAAGTGCCACGTCCAATCCTGCCTTGAACAGCTGCAGGGACGGCGACTCCACCACCTCCCTGGGCAGCCCATTCCAGTAGCCAATGACTCTCTCAGTGAAGAACTTCTCCTCACCTCAAGCCCAATAGCATTGATATTAGATATATACCATGGCACTGTTTATGCAGAGAAGCAGGCAAAGTAGCTGCTGTAAAACTCATATTGGTCTTCTCTAAAATTTGGGGTGCAAGAAGTCTGGTAGAAAAATGCATACTATTTCAGGTTGGTTGGCTTATTTTTCTGACCTTATGTTTCTTGGCTGCTTCTTCTTCCAGCCCCATGGAAACCTGTAGTAAGCATTCACTAGGTGATTCTGTAGGCATTTGTGATGCTGGTCATTACCACTTTTCAGTGCAACTTTCTAAAGCTGGATAATAAATGTTATCATTTAAGTTCCCCTTTATCCTGCTCTCTGCAGTTTCCAGTACACAAAGTTAACATATAGTGAACAACAGAAACCCCAAATGGGTTCTTCATGCACAATAGTCTTAGTGTCAGATTAAGGAGAAAGTTAACTCAAGGGGAATGTGATTGTGAGAGGAGTGATTTAATTAAACATATTTACCTAGGAAAAGGCCCTTACTGACTTTATGTTTTGCTTTGCTTTGCAGGTACTGTACATCATATGAGCTTATTGCCTAGAGGGACTGTGGCTCGCCTGGTGAATGGATGTTAAATTTCCCATCTGAAGACAAGTTGATTTGCTTCCTTTCAATCATTTAGGATTGTAGTTGGTGAATGTATTTGCTCCACCACTTCTAAGTTAATAGTGTAACGAGGACCTGTATGAAGCTGCTCTTTCTCTGGATATTGATGTCATATCTTAATGCATTGTGACGCCTCACGCTCACCACTGACACAGGACATGGAGGCTCTTGAAGTTGATGACATTAGCCCTGCCTTGGAGGTGACTGAAGAGTTTTTCAATAGTTTTGATACTAAACTCGAAAAGGTTGTGCAGCCCTCTGAGGTTTACGGTGTACAGGAGGTCCCTGAACTGGTTGGGCATGAGGTATTTGACCAGATAACAGAGAGCAGGAATTTGAGGAACGTCGCCTCCTTAGCCAAAAGTAGCCTCCTCTGGGACCATTGCAAAAATGGCCTATTGGAAACCAAAGTTCAGACAGCATTCCCTGCCAAAGACCAGCGTGTGATGCAGAGGGCAACAGCTGCTGACAACCTTGGTTGGGCAGGGGAAGGGGAGACAGCAGCTTTTAACATCTTCAGTATCTGCCAGCGGAGAAGAAACAGGCCTCGCTCGGTGAACGACATCCTGGTGCAAAAGGAGGAAGCCTCCACATTCAAGCCAGGACACCACAGATCACGCTCTGATATCAGCCATGTGAACTGGGGAATGGTCTTCACGGGCACCTACCTGCAGCAGCCACCTGCACCTGGTCAGGACAATAACTGTGCTCTCCTCTCTTACCTGGCATTAACCAAGGGAAAGGACATCCAAGGAAACACAGGTTTGTGCTACTGCTTTAATATTTTTGGTGTTAATATTTCTCTTCAAAGGCAAGTGGTATCTTTAAAAAAAAACCAAAACCAAACCAACAAGCAAATGAAAAAAAAAACCAACTATGAGGTAACTCTTAAGAGGATAGAAATCATCATGGCTTTGTTGTCTTTGATACATTTCTGTCTGCCTGCCTAAGGATCTGTTTTTAAACGAATCTTGACTTCTGTTCCTTTCCTGCTTTGAAAAACTAGCCTTGTTTTACTTTTTTCATCTGTTTTGTTCAGTTTGACATAGGTAAAAAGTAATTTTGGTATTTTTGATAATTTCTTTATCTGATTTTTTGAACTAAAACTTTGAGCACTAAAACTGTTAGGAGAATGGCAAATCCAAATGGGAAGTTTACCTGGAAGTAAAGAGGGCCCAAGAGACCCAATGGCATCCTGGCCTGTATCAGGAACAGTGTGGCCAGTAGGAGGAGGGAGGTTATTCTTCCCCTGTACTCAACACTGGTCAGGCCACACCTTGAGTACTGTGTCCAGTTCTGGGCTCCTCAACTCAAGAGAGATGTTGAGGTGCTGGAACGTGTCCAGAGAAGGGCAACAAAGCTGGTGAGGGGCCTGGAACACAAACCCTATGAGGAGAGGCTGAGGGAGCTGGGGTTGTTTAGCCTGGAGAAGAGGAGGCTCAGGGCAGACCTCATTGCTGTCTACAACTACCTGAAGGGAGGCTGTAGCCAGGTGGGGGTTGGTCTCTTCTCCCAGGCAACCAGCAACAGGACAAGGGGACACAGCCTCAAGTTGTGCCAGGGGAAGTATAGGCTGGATGCTAGGAGGAAGTTCTTCCCAGAGAGAGTGATTGGCATTGGAATGGGCTGCCCAGGGAGGTGGTGGAGTCACCGTCCTTGGGGGTGTTCAGGAAAAGGCTGGATGAGGCACTTAGTGCCATGGTCTAGTTGACTGGCTAGGGCTGGGTGCTAGGTTGGACTGGATGATCTTGGAGGTCTCTTCCAACCTGATTGATTCTATTCTATTCTAAGTTAAAAAGCAGCTATTAAAAAGAAGGCATACAAAGCTTCCCTATCAGGCCTGAAGTCTCTGCTGTTTCTTTAGGAAGTGCTGACTATTCAGTCCACAAAAAAATTAACAAAAACCCAAGCATGCAGTTTATGCTTGTCAATATTAAGACATCTCTGCCAGCTTTGTATGGGATACAGGAAGTCTTGTTATCTGATTGAGTCAGGTGTCTGCAGTGAGCCATCTCAAGGGATGTTTCAGCAAATGATGCTTTTCCTGTCTCGAGCACTGCACTGGAAGAGGTTGTGCTCAGGGCTTTGTAGCTGATGACCCTGTGTCTCCATATCTATGATTTTGCAGGTGCCAGAAGTGGACTGGGCCCCTACAGAAAAGCAATGCTGCTGTTTGAAATATTTTCTTAATTTCACAAAGGAATTTAGAAATCAAAAAGGTATTGAAAGAGTGTGTGTGTGCATGTAGTAGAATGGCTCCAGTTATGGATAGGTAGCCTGTTCAGGGTTAAAACACGCCTTTTGGGTTAGGATTTCCAGCTAAGTTAGTTATTTTGGAGCCTGAAAAGCAGATGCCTAAATGTTTGTGGATGCATGCACATACCAATATATCCATACAATATGTAGGCATTATGTATGAAGTTATTGTGTTATGCTATGATATAGATGCTGTATCCCATAGAGCTCTTGGTTGACAAGGGCAAGTATACCTGCTGTTACTTTTGTTTAAAGAGATACATTGCTTCCCATAGAGTGAGGTATTTGTTGTGCCCTTTCTGTGAAAGGGATGCAGAACAGGAGCACACCTGGAAGCCTAGAGATAGAGCTCTGTTTTTGTCAGCTCTGTGTACAGCTGGGTCTAACCGTGGGATTCCTTAAGCTTGATTGTGCCCAGGATCCAGTGTGTACCCAAGGTGTGCCAGTTTGATCCTAGTAGTGGAGTTCAGTTGTATTCTTCCTACTCACACTGTTTAAATGCAGTTAATTGAGATAAGTTTTTCCTCCATACATAAGAAAGTCAACAAGCTGTATTAGAGTGTGATATTTGAATAGAATCAACCAGGTTGGAAGAGACCTCCAGGATCATCCAGTCCAACCTAGCACCCAGCCCTATCCAGTCAACCAGACCATGGCACTAAGTGCCTCATCCAATCTTTTCCTGAACACCCCCAGGGACGGTGACTCCACCACCTCCCTGGGCAGCCCATTCCAATGCCAATCACTCTCTCTGTGAAGAACTTCCTCCTAACATCCAGCCTATACTTCCCCCAGCACAACTTGAGACTGTGTCCCCTTGTCCTGTTGCTGGTTGCCTGGGAGAAGAGACCAACCTCTACCTGGCTACAACCTCCCTTCAGGTAGTTGTAGACAGCAATGAGGTCTGCCCTGCCTGAGCCTCCTCTTCTCCAGGCTAAGGCTCTCTAGCATTATGATTTCATGCTGAACAGCTTGTAGTTGCAAGTTGTAACTGTGAAGGCCTCCCAAGTGCAAAGCAGTTTTGTGAAGTGTAATGATACTAACACTCATAAGAAAAAGAGAAATTGACAGATGAAGTAAACTTGTGAGTTTTAGACTGGCTGCAATGGTGCCAAGTGCCTTATAGCTTAACTGTTTCACAGCTTTTCTGCAGTACCAGGAATTAGTCCCATTGCTGTGCTCACTGCTGCCAGAAGTGTAGGTCTCTTCAAAATGGCTTTTTTGCAGAAGAGACTCAGCATGGTAGAGTTCTGGGATTTTGGAGGCCAAGTAAGCAAGGGAAAGAAATGAATTATTAAGAGTGGCTGAAGAACCTCTCCCAGGACTCACCTGTAGCACAGCAGCAGGCAATACCTCTAAGGTGCTCATCCCACACTCTTTCTGTTGTTTTTTTCGAAGGTACAAGTCATTTGTCAGTGCTTGCTCTGTGCCCTACGAGAACATCTCTGCGTGAGATGTTTGAAGAATGTGTGAATGCCTTTTTTGAGGAAGGAGAATTTCTGTGTTCTGAAAATCACAGTATCACAGTATCATCAGGGTTGGAAGAGACCTCACAGATCATCAAGTCCAACCCTTCACCACAGAGCTCAAGGCTAGACCATGGCACCAAGTGCCACGTCCAATCCTGCCTTGAACAGCTCCAGGGACGGCGACTCCACCACCTCCCTGGGCAGCCCATTCCAGTGTCCAATGACTCTCTCAGTGAAGAACTTTCTCCTCACCTCGAGCCTAAACTTCCCCTGGCGTAGCTTGAGGCTGTGTCCTCTCGTTCTGGCGCTGGCCACCTGACAGAAGAGAGCAACCTCCCCCTGGCCACAACCACCCCTCAGGTAGTTGTAGACAGCAATAAGGTCACCCCTGAGCCTCCTCTTCTCCAGGCTAAACAATCCCAGCTCCCTCAGCCTCTCCTCGTAGGGCTGTGCTCGAGGCCTCTCACCAGCCTTGTTGCCCTTCTCTGGACACGCTCAAGCATCTCAATGTCCCTCTTAAACTGAGGGGCCCAGAACTGAACACAGTACTCGAGGTGTGGTCTAACCAGTGCAGAGTACAGGGGCAGAATGACCTCCCTGCTCCTGCTGACCACACCATTCCTGATGCAGGCCAGGATGCCACTGGCTCTCTCGGCCACCTGGGCACACTGCTGGCTCATGTTGGCACTCTGCTAACCTGTTTCTTTAACCTGTTTTGTTCAGCTGCTGTGCAGGTGTTGGAAGATAGCCATGGTATTTTTTTCATTCTGTTTACAAGCAGGCTTGCCGTAGAGTTTGCTGCTGCTGCTGTGTACTGAGCTGAAAAGAGAAAAGCAAGACAGTAGGTGTTGCAGATATGTGTGTTTGGGATGGGTCATTATTTTCCACAGAAGACCAAAAAGTATATCTTAAGGTTGGCTAAAAGCTGCTGGCGTGGTTGAAGGGGTTAACATTGCCACAGCGTGTGGTGATATCCCTTTACAGGGCTTTAATACAGATTAAACTAATGCATATGGGATGCCGAGAACAAGTTCAGCCACTCCTGTTAGTCCTCAGTGAGGTGAAGGACTTCCCTGTGGAGCCTGCAGAGGTCTCCCAGTCCTCCTGGGCTGTTCACTTGCTGCAGAGATCAGCTCTTCACGGTTTTCTGTCCTTATCTTCATAGTGTGTTTATTACTATGAGCTTATCTCTTGCTGCCGCTTCCTTGTTTATAATAAAATTAAACAGGATCCTTCCCTGTGCTGTGAAATGAAAGGATCTGTAAAGAAGCTGTGCCTTTTGGGACAGAGTCTCCTTAGTTAGGCATGCTGGCAAAACAGCTAGTGTGCTAGAAGTCAGCACTGTGCTGGGGAGCAGCACAAGGTCTCCTACAAGGTTTTGTATTTCTGAGCATGTGGCCTGGCAAACAAAGGGAGAATGCTGTTTCTATGGCATCCTACAAAAGCTTGCTTAGGTGATTAAAACACAGTGTGTGAGTAGTTACCTTTGGTAGTCATCTGCGTGTGTTCATTCAAACACAGCCACTCCCCAGAATATGAGTGCTGTAGTACCTTTCCTGGGTAGCTGTTTTGTTTGCCTGCCATGCCCATAAGCTTGGGGAGCTCCAGAACTGTCATTCTGCTAAGCACCTGCACACTGACAAACTTTCCTTACTGCAAAAGGCTGGCATCTTGTGCCCCTCTATAGCAAACAGCTATGGAGATAGTCAGCCTCACTGATTTTGCACTAAGCTCTGTCAGGAAGCTGAACCAGTAGGGTAGTTGCAACACTGTGGCATGGCAAAACAGGCATGTCAGAGAAAGGTGACTGACTTAGAACTGTCACAGAAGCTGAAATTTTGCAGTGTCTGGTTGAGACCGGAATTTCACCTCTTCCTTTCAATTAATTGGTTTAAAAAAATGCCTCTTTCCTCCTCTCTGTTCTCTTCACATGTTTTTATCTGGCTGGGAGCCTAGCCATCTTTGGGGACACTTTTGATCTTGAACTCACTTGTGCAGGGCATGTTTCAAGCAAGGCTTGAGTCCCTCTTCATACAGCTTGTGTACATACTGCATACTTTCCTAGTGTGTTTTTGAGATGCAATTTCATCTGAATATGTATTCATGAGCAGCACACCACTAATTCACAAACTGAGGACTGAAGGTGGTCCTTGAGTTCTGAGGAGTCATCTTACTGTGCAGCATTCTCTTGTTCTAGCAATGACATGGACTTTATGCCATTTCCTTTGTTTGCTAGCCTCACCTTTGGCAGCAGTGGTAGTGCCTGGTACTAGCTCTGTGCCTGTGACATTGGCTCATGCAGCCATTTAGATGTGTGCTGAGCAGGTTTGTGGTGAAGCATCATCAATTGCTGCTCTTGTCCTGCTCAGGGAGGAGTTACAGACATTTAGCTGGAAAGGGGAGGTGTGGCAAGTACTAGGGCTACTGTGAAGGTGGCCATAGATCTGGAGAGGTGTGCAGTATTGGGAGTGTGACATGCAGCCTTCCAGTGCTGGCCAGGTAAAGCCTAGCTCCTGACCCATCCATCTGCTGGGGAGATTTCTGAAGCCTGATTGCCTTTTGAGATTTTGCAAGACATTTCTGTAGCACCATCTTTTGTCTGTGGTATGTGGATGCTGCACGTCTGGTGCAGACCAGTAGGCCATTAATTGCCTCTGGGATAGCTGAATATTATAGGGGTTGTGTGTAGAAGATAATATTGCTGCCATCTAAGAGGCAGATGTGTGCAAACAACAGTTCTGCACCTTCTCTGGAGAGCAGAAAACCTCAAACTACTTGGAAATAATCCTGGAGGTATCAAGCCAGTTGGAGAATTTCCCCCTTAGTGGCCAATTTATTTTCACCATTGAAATGTAGTGAAGAAACAGGTAGCTGTACTGCAGAGATCTGAGGAGCCAAAAACGTTATTTAAAATAGAAGGTGAGTTGGATGCTTGGAGTCTCTAAGCACCAAGGGCCGTCTGCAAATCTAGCAAGAGATAGCCTCTTCTCCCAGGAGATTACATGTTAGGTACACCACCACAATAAGGAAAGGGAGAGTGAGAAGGGACAAAGAGAAGAAAGGTGCTTTGTCCAAGATCAAATGGGAGCGTAATTTGGAGAACCTGATTTCAAATTACCTGCTGGATGATACTTCCCCACTAACCCCTCTGGCTAATTTGGGAAGTGCAGCACTTGTTTCTTGCAGGTTCACTCCAGTTCGCTATTTGGGTTTGGGCACTGAAGCTGGAAGGGCCATGGAGGATAGCAGAGAGCAGCAGCAGTGAAAGGGGTAAGCTGGGCAGTTGAGGGGAGGGAAATATGACCTATTCCACTCCCTTGCTTGGGAGGCTGTGGAAGGGTGCAGTGGTGGAGAGGGGAGTGTGGTGGGAGGCGATGGGAGTGACTCACATCCAGTGAATAAATTCACAGTGCAGGAGGGTTACAGTAAGCAGCATTGATGAGTTTGGTTGTGAAGCTGTTCTTGTTGGGAAGGTTGTTCTTTATGGAGATTTTTGCTTTGGAGTTACAGCACTCCATAAAGCTAAAGAACAGTTTTCACTTTCTGGGTCAGTGCTGATTGCTTCCAGTGATGACTTTCACAACTGAATTTTCATGTTAGTTGCTATCATTCCCTTAGTGGTGTCAGCTAACTCTCCTAAAGTGAACTGACCCTATTTGCATAGCTTTGATGGTCACTTTATACTCTGTCTTCCTTTTTTTTAAAGCCAAATTAACCAAATTGGTAAAAAAAAATCAAACCCATCTTTATTTGGTATTTCTGCTTCTTTTGCACTGTGGCAGTATGTACAGGGTGCTGGTACTTGGCAAACACTGTGGAAGTATTTGACTTGCTTCAGAGGAGCAAAAAGGATTGGATGGGAGTGGCTGGGCGGATGGGAACCTGTAGACTTGAGCAGATTCTTGGATGTTTCTCATACAATGCCTCGCTTGAAAGGAAAGACATAAAGAAATTAAACATGTTATTCTTTATACATCTGTTTAGACAGTCCATTCAGCGAGGAGCTTATTTTTCGTGAACACCTGAGCCAGTCTTGCCAGCAATACACAACTGTAAAAGTAAGAGTTTGCAGGATCAACATTTTCAAAGCAGGTTTTGTTTTCCCTGTGCCTAAAGAGAGATGAAAAAGAAGGCATGTCCTCCTGGTGGGGAGGGATGCTGGGCTTTAATATAAATTAATGCAAGCTGCTACCTAGTTACAAGTCCTGCTGCTGTAGTGGTCACTTGAAAAGAGGTGGCATTGGGAGAAGAAGCCAGATTTGACTCCAAGATAACCATGGGCTGCCCAGGGAGGTGGTGGAGTCGCCGTCCCTGGGGCTGTTCAAGGCAGGGTTGGACGTGGCACTTGGTGCCATGGTCTAGCCTTGAGCTCTGTGGTAAAGGGTTGGACTTGATGATCTGTGAGGTCTCTTCCAACCTTGGTGATACTGCGATACTGTGATAACCATCTGCTGGAAATTTGTGGGTAAATATCAATGCCATTATTTCAGGACCAAGTGGAATCAGAAATACTGCTTGAAAGAAATATTCCTACAGAGCCATATGAGAAAATAGATGGAAAGACTGTATTTTTAAGTAGGAGAGAAATGGACCTTGTGGATCTGAGTCACACTGGCTGAGGCACAGTTTGTCCTTAGTCTAGCAAACCTCACCAAGCAGGTGATTAGCCCATTTTAGGTCTCAGAGATGGCTTCCAAGTTGTGTGGCAATCGGGAAGAGGATTACTAACAAACACTCTGTAATTTAGGCTTATCTCTTAAGACATTATAGAATTCAGAGAGGAATGCTACATCACGGCAAACCCCCTCAGGAACTAGAGAGCTCTCTGCTTCTGCTCTTCTCCAAGTTACTTGGCATTACTGTCATCAGAAATGCTTGTGGTGGAAAACAAGGTGAGTTCTTCTGCCCTACCAACAGGGATGCAAATAGAGTCAGTTGTTCAGGACCATATATCTTACAGACATGCTGAGATGACATTTGGGCCCCCTCTTCTGTGGTGCTGGATGCACCAACTGCCCCCAAAAGTGGAGAGTTACATGTACACTTGGTGCAGAGTTCCTAGCTGAGACAAGCAGGCAGTTGTCAACGGAGAGGAGAGACACTGAGAAAGACAGTGCCCTATTCCCAGCTGCTGAGTCTCCCTTTGTTTCCCTCTGCCTTCTTCTCTTCCGTTGAAATTATAACTCCAAATGGCTCAGACATGGGCCATTTACTGTGATTATGTCCCTTTTTCACTCTTCTGCAATTTATTCTCCCTGTCTCTATATGGAGGAAAAGAGCTGCAGTTTGTTTGGAAGGTGGACGGAGAGATGGTAGCATTTGCTCTCTGAGTGGAAAGGTATTATCTGGCGTGCTGCACGTCCAGGAGATGAAGGGGCAGAGGGCTGCAAGGTGTGTGTATGTGTAGCATGTGGATTCAACCTGTCTCTGCCAGCATCTATTACCCTGACTTTAACAATATGAGGCATTTGAATTTTAATCAAGTTGTCTGCTGGTTCTGTCCCAGTTAGAGCAAGAGCCAATGAAGCTGATTCATAGGAGCTTGAAGGGAAGGAGTGTGATGAAGGAGGGAAAGGGAAGTGCCTCTATGAAAGGCAGGAAAGATAGCCTTTCTCTAACTTAACAAAAGACAGCAAACCTGTGTGCAGATGAAGGAGGGGTGGCTGGGGGAAGGTTACGAGTTGTGGTACTATGGGAGAAGCTTGAACTGTCATCTGTACTTGATGGAAGCGAGAGAGATTGCAGTTGGAGCTACAGAAACCGTGCATCCCTGACTGGCTTAATAGAAAGGGAAGATGACTCTAGAATGGCTGCCCATTATCTGCACTACAAAGAGATTAGTGTGGGTTTCAAAGAAATTAATGGCTTTTGAGTTAGCACAGAAATACTAATGAATGTCAGGGACGGGGATGTACGCTGAATAAAGTTGGTTCTCTTTTTGTGTGTGTGTTTCTATCCATTTTGGGCTATTAAAGTGTGCTTTTCCTCTGCCTTTTTGAGGTTTAGATTGGGGGTTCAGTTTTCATATTTAGCTAAAATACTCTCAAGTAGCTTACTTGTATGCAAAATATAGTTACATTGCTTTATTTTCCACCTTTTCATACTTAGTGCCAATGCAGCGGTTTTAAAATGGATGTTATTTTAGTCATGTAAGCAGGAAATCTTTGTAGGTAAAGTGTAAAGTACTCTGAACATGGGGTTAAATTCAGGCACCATTCTGAGTATGAGGGCAACATAGGAAAGCTGAGACAGAGCTGGCAAGGGAAATTTAAGGATATAAAACAATTCTTATGTATTCATAGTTGAACTGAAACTTGTCTGCTTAATCCTTGTAAATCCTTAGAGTTGGTCTTCACTGAAGAACTAGCCAAAGCTTTTACACTGTTGCTGTCCTGAATCCTCCTCCTGCCCCTATGTGAAATTCTCACAACCAACTACAGCAATGTTTTCAGCCAAAGGCAGGAGCATGGCCTTAGACTGTAGGTTACAGCCCAAGTTCTTCTTTCTCACCAGCTGGTATCAGAAGGCTCTTGAATAGTGACTAAATCCCTGAAATACTCTTAGTTCCTGACGCATTGTGTCCCTGGGAGACTGGACGCTCTCACCCATTAGCCAAGGGCAGCTTTGCCAGCAGTCCTAGCCATTTTATCCCCAGTACAGATGGGGATGCAGTATCTTCTATACAGGTTCATCTTTGTCTCTGCTTCCAAGCTCCATCAAGCCCACGTGCTTCTGTTCTGACAGCTCTGAAGACATCCTAGATATACTCAGAGGTGATCATGTTTAAAACTTGTCAGAGCATGACCTGTTAACATGAATAGTAGCTGGTTAAGCTGAAGACACTGAAAATATTTTGTGCCTCCAGCTGTCTAACCCTATTACTCTTTCAAAGCTCGAGGGCAGAAACCACGAGTGAAACAGCTCCTGTATTGCTGCAGATTGTAACGCTGTGTGTCAAAGTCACTTGGGTTTGGTTTGACCTAATTGTGCTGGGCAGTGGGTGAGGAGCTGTTCCCAGGTGGCTACCTTACTCCTGTGTCAAGAGTAGCAGTCTGCAAGGGAAATGGACAACTGAAGGCAGAAACTTCTTCACTTGTCTCTGTTAATTCTGTCACTGTTCAGCAAATGAAGAGGTATTACAGATACCCTGCTGGAGAGGTGAAGCAGAAGTCTAATGGGCACAAGGCTGTGTTGTTTTGAAGTGCCAAGTGTTAGTAACAGTGAATGCCACTGAATTTTTACGGGGACTGACAAAAAATTTCTTAGAGCTGTATGTCCAGCCCAAGGTGAAAATACAACGCTTGCATGTATTAATGGTGGGTGAAGTGGTATGAATCAGGTTGGAACAAATCTTGTACAGATACCTGTTTTAAAACCCAGACATATTTTAGATGGCATTTCCTTTAAATTCATGTCACTTTGGTGCTCTGCATGATCATGTATAGCTGGTTTTCTGGGGAGAAAGAAAGCTCCCTTCAAGTCTGCCTTGGGCCTGGGTTTGTAAAAGGGTCCTCTCTGAAGCATCTGAAATGCTGAGGTGCTCAGATATACAGTTTCCTCTTGCTTTTCTTTCTTGGTCATGTCTACTGGTCCTGAGGCTAATTTTCATAAATCAGCAAACCTCAACTCTAGTAAATGGAGCTGTGCAAAATGTTCTGAGATGTGCCAAAGTGTGGTGAGGATCTGCTGCCATTTGACACAGTTCTCTATTCTTTGTGTTGTGGGTAAGTCTGGGTGCAAGGTGTAGTGCCAGAGTTCTGTCAGTGGGGGTATTCCTGTCATTTCTAGTGGCCCCACAGCTATCCCCAGCAGCCCCAGATGAGGCCTCCCCAGCAGAGTGTGTTTCAGAAAGGGAAAGACACTGCACAGGAGCATTAGAAGTAAGGAATCATAGAATCACAGAATCAGCCAGGTTGGAAGAGACGTCCAGGAGCCCTCCAACCTATGACCCAGCCTTGTCCGATTAACTAGACCGTGGCACTAAGTACCTCATCCANCTCACCAGCTTTGTTGCCCTTCTCTGGACACGTTCCAGCACCTCAACATCTCTCTTGAATTGAGGAGCCCAGAACTGGACACAGTACTCAAGGTGTGGCCTGACCAGTGTTGAGTACAGGGGCAGAATAACCTCCCTCCTCCTACTGGCCACACTGTTCCTGATACAGGCCAGGATGCCATTGGCTCTCCTGGCCACCTGGGCACACTGCTGGCTCATGTTCAGCCTGCTATCTACCAGAACCCCAGGTCCCTTTCTGCCTGGATGCCTTCCAGCAACTCTGTCCCCAGCGTGTAGCACTGCTTGCTGTTGTTGTGGCCAAAGCGTAGAACCCTGCACTTGGCCTTTTTAAATCTCATCCCACTGGCCTCTGCCCACCTATCCAGCCTGTCTTTCTTCAGGGCTCTCCTAACCTCCAGCAGATCGACACCCGCTCCTAGCTTGGTGTCATCTGCAGACTTACTGATAGTGGACTTAATCCCTTTGTCCAGATCAGCAATGAAGACAAGTGTGAAGGTCATCCCAGAGTCAGAGGAGGTGAAGGTACTACAGATGTCAGGGTAGGGGTTACCCTGCACTCCAGGGAAAACACTGGTGGGGCAGATATTTCCCTGCAGCCCTGTATGATACCCCATGCTGGATGAGGTGGAGATTTCCTGAAGAGACTGTAGCCACAGAGGGCTCATGCAATGGCAGATTTATCCTGAAGGACAGGAACCCGTGAGAGGACCCTTGCTGGAGCAGTGGAAAGATGAGAAGGAAGGGGCAGCAGTGAAGAACTGACCTTGACCCGCCCTGTTCCTCTTCACCCTGTGCTGATTGGGACAGCAGGGAGGTAGAGGTGTTGTGCATGAAAGCATAAAGTTGAGCCTGGGAAAGAGGAAGACAGGAGGGGAAGGTGGTGTTTTCATTTGTATGTGTTTCTCAGTATTGAAACCTATTTTATTTGGCAATAGATTACTTGCTAATACTGTTCTCTTCTAGACTAGGTTCTGGGAGACTTGCAGCGTTTTATTGCCTCTGAATGATCTTGAGGAAATGGCTTGCTTTGTCTGACTCTCTGTTTCCCTATCCCCTTTTTGTAAGAGGTTTTGGTACCTCTGGGTAAAACAAGTGCTACCTTCTCATTGGCTCAAGTGTACAATCAGTGTTTGTGTTTGATAATTGTAACCTACTGTGTGAAGGCTCTTCCTGTGGTCCTATCCTCCAGGTGTGTCATGTATGGGCAGGGGAGATGCATAAACCAGAATGAAGGCAATTTAAAGGAATTAATGGTGACATTCTCATTTTGTTTCCTCCAGAACACAAGCCAATGTTCCCAAATATTCTGAAGAAAGGATACTTAGAAATTCGAAGAGACAGTGACAGCTTCTGGCAAACCTGTTACGCTGAGCTCTCCCCATACAAACTGTACCTGTATTGCTTGGACAGCAGTGGCAACCAGACTCTTCCCACCGTGTACCCACTCATGCATTTTCAAAGGGTGACTGTTACTGGTTGCATTGAAACAAAGGTGGTGGATGCTGTCATGTCGGACAACTCGCAGCTGCAGCTGAAGGCAGAGTCCTCTTGGGAGGCTTTGGACTGGGGACAGAAACTCTGGGAAGTGGTGCGTGCCTCTGTGCCTGCTTTTACGAGACAGGAGAAACTGGAGAATATGCCAAAGCCCAAAACCAACAGTGACCTGTCTCAAACCAATGGATTATTGGAGAAGCCTATGGAGCTCTTCTTATCAATGAATTTGACTGAAAACACTAAAGAGTACCAAAATATTCTCAAATCAGGAACTCTTTATAGGTTAACTGTCCAGAATAACTGGAAGGCATTTACTTTTGTTTTAAACAGGTCTTATCTCATGGCATTCCAGCCGGGTAGGCTTGATGAAGATCCTCTGCTGAGCTACAATGTGGATGTGTGCCTGTCGGTCCAGACAGATACTCAGGACGGCTGTGACTCTTGCTTTCAGGTCATTTTTCCTCAAGATGTCCTTCGCCTGCGTGCAGAGACTCGACAGAGAGCCAAGGAGTGGATGGAAGCACTGAGAGCAGCAGCCAGTGCTACTAGAAGTTCAACTCTGAACCCACAGGTTACTCTTAGGAATAAGCCTGGAGACTGGCCCTCGGGAAACGATCTAAGAAAAAGCAAGCGCCAGTCTGTGACCACCAGCTTCCTGAGCATCCTGACCACGCTGTCTCTAGAGAGAGGGCTCACAGTTCAGAGCTTCAGGTGTGCAGGTAAGCAACTAGGCTGCAGCATCTGCGCCCACTTCTCTCCAGCAGGAAAAGAAAATCACTTGGTAGAGCATGTATGTGTTTTAGCAGCATCCAGCCATTCCCTACCTCTCACTTTGGCTGTGAACACTCCAGTGTGATAGCTAGCTGTTCTTTGCTCTCTGTAAGACGTGGAGAAAGCCCATGGGATACTCAAGGATTCACCTGCACTTGGTGAGCAGTGCTGAAACATTAGATCCTGCACAGAGATCACTGTGTGGGCCAGGGCTGCCTTACAGGGTGGCTGCACCGTTTTCTTGATTCAGGACATTGGAAAAGTGTTCCAGAATCAGAAGTCTCCAGAAATCTCATCCTGTTGATTCTGATCACAGTGCAACTTTCCAACTTCATGCACTTTTGTTTTATTACTATGTGTCCTCCAAGTCATTTTTGGAACTCAGTTTCAGTTCTGGGTCTTCTGGGAAGACTCAAAGCATGTGTTCCTCCCTCAAACAACGTCATTTGATGGCGTGCTCTAGCACTGAGGTTGAGGCGTGAGCTTATCTTCTGGGTTATTCTGTTGAGGCAGAGGTGGAAACATCACCCCTCTGCTTCTGCATGTAACTGTAAATTTCAGTTCATTTGAACTGACTCTAGTTCTAGGCAAGATCATGATGCTATTTTCATTTAATTCCCAAACTGGATAAAAGGGACCCATGTCAATGCAGTTCATTATCCTTTGTGGAGGAAATTTGGGCACCTTGTGCTTGAACTATACTTTCTGTCTGGCTTGAGTTATATTCACTTAGATATTGTCAGATGTATCAGAAACAGCTTTTCTGGAGGGTTTTCCTCTTTTATTATGGGGGCTGTGAGGGTCTTGCCTCCTCCCCACTCCTCTCCAGGGAAAACTTGAGCCCCAGATGTACTGCATTACCCTCAGACCTCACTCTGGGTGCAGCTGGATATGTCTCCTCTGGCAGTCACCTACAGGTGGTATTCCTACTCACTTCTTCACAGTGCATAGCACCCACCTGGTAACCAGATCATCGTAAGGGTTGGCCTCACTGCGGTTAATGATTTGGTCACAGTATTTGACCTTCTGCTTTCGTTCAGTTCTGTTCTTGGTCACAAATCATAGAATGGTTTAGGTTGGAAGGGACCTCAAGGATCATCCAGCTCCAACCCCCTGCCATAGACAGGGACACCTCCCACTAGAGCAGGTTGCTCAAGNAAGCCTTCTCTTCTCCAGGCTGAAGAGCCCCAACTCTCTCAGCCTGTCCTCATAGCAGAGCTGCTGCAGCCCTCTGAGCATCTTCGTGGCTCTCCTCTGGACTCACTCCAACAGTTCCATGTCCTTCTTGTGTTGGGGGCTTGTCTCTTGACTTTGTGTCATGTTTTCCTGGGAGTGATTATGTGCCAAATGACTGCTGAAAGTGAAGGTGCCTGGGTCCTAGGATAATTCTTGATTACTTGGGCACCCTTGAACAATGGTTGTGTTTTACCTTCAAGAGTAGTTGTGAAAACTGTAGGGAGGCTGTGGGAATGGGTCAAATAAGTATCCCCAAGGTGGATCTGGCCCAGTGAGTTACCCAACAGGCAACCTTGTGAAACTCAGGAACAGAGCAGAATTAACTGCCTCATTTTAATATTAATGCCCTGGGTGACATAAAAACTTTATTCCTTTCTCTCACTTCTTTTAATTCAAAGCTCAGTAGAGGAACGATTTGTAGTTTTGTCTGTGACAGAGGTCCAGGAGAATTTCAACTGAGCATTTCCAATGACCTGCTCAAGAATAGGATCAAGCACTGAGATGTCAACAATGTGATGTCTTCAATGTGAAACAGGTTTTAGGCTTGTGGGATGCAGTGTGGAGCAGACTTTTCTGTGGGAAAGGCTGCGTTTCCTCTCCCAAACACCGGGCAGTTCATCTGCACTTTGTCATGTATTCCCTACAGAAGTAAGGTGCTCTGACTGTGTTAGGCTTGTATGGAGTTTTCTCCTGGTACAAGGCAGGCATTCCCAGTGCTCCCATGGTCTTCTTTCAGTCGGCAAAACTGATCAAAGACTCTTTTACAGAGCAAAGTGAGCTGTGGAGAGTTCTGTGAGAAACCAGTCACTGGGACTGCCTGTGCTGGGAGGCAGGGAGTACACGGATACTGTGGAAGCAGACCCGTGGTTGTCTGCCCGACACCCTCAGAGCATGACTTTGAGAGTCGTCTGAAACTGGTAGCTGTTAACCAGCGCAAAAAAACCCATAATTATAACAGGGAGAAGGTGAGGAAAGTTGCCTGGCTCGGAAAGTTTCTGCTGAGGAGACTTTGGGGGCACACCAGCACGCCGGGACTCCCCTTGTCCCTCGCTCCCTGCAGGCAGTTTGCTGCTCCCCGGCGTGGGCCGCTGTGTAAGCTGAGGGGCCTGCTGCTGGTAATTACAGCTGCGGGCATTGAGAGCAGTTTTCCCCGGGGCCGGTGGGAGGGGTGAGCTTGGAAAAGGATGAAGGGTGGGGGGAGAAAAGTTCTGCTGTGAATTCTTCAGCCATTTAGTGCAAATTCCTGTAATTACCGTCTTTGTGTCCTGTCCCAATGGCACATAATACAGCAGAAGCCTTTCCTAATTGAGACCTTACAGGAGGTACAAATCCCTCCTTTGTTCGGCCTGACAAATTAGTGCCAGAAAGTGGCAAGGTCCGAGTGGGAATCAAAGGCGAGCAACACAAAGATGGAACTTAAGGCTACAGTAATAACCCTCTCTGCTCCTGCAGGGGTGGGAGGTAAGGAAAAGTAATGACCAATGAAAAATGAAGGGGGTTTTTGTTATAAATTCCCTTGACATGACAGCACCTCAGGGCTGCTTTATTTATTTAGGAAAAGTGATTAAATAGTAATACAACGGGGCAGAGCATTGTCTCTCCAGCTACCCCCCTCCCTGCAGACCCCTGCTGCCTCTGCTAATTGATTGACAATGAGCCCCTGATAAAGGAGGTTGTTGGGAGGACCTGATGGGGACAGGGTTGTTTTTTCACTTTTTCTCTTTGCAGTCTTTGTGGGATTCCCCTCCCCACAGTTTTGTGGGTTTTGGTTGTTTTTGAATTTGGTTCTTTTTTTTTTTTTCCTGTTTGAGATGCCCTCTGCATCCCCATTTCCTTCCCTCCCTCAGTAAAAGCTTTTCAAGGCACTGCTCTCAGACAAACAGCTGACACTCAGAAGCAGGTAGGGGAGAATGTGAGTGTCTGTGCCTGCTACTGACAACTTTATCTTTGAATCCGACCAGCACTTTTCAGGTTGTGATATGGGCCAGGTCAAATGTAGTCATGGGCCAGGGAAGCAAACTGTTGATACACTGGAGTCAGAAGGGCAGCTTGAAAAAAACCTATTCCTCACCTTTCTCTTTATCTTACTGCAGAGGGCAGGACATTATTTCTGATAAGTGAATGAACAGGCCACTGATTACCAGTGGAGCATGGTGGGGTTTATAAATACTTTTTACCTTTGCTGTCATTACTTGTACTTTTTGCTTGGAACAACACATTTTGGAACATGGGATTAACTGGAAACTGCTAGCACTGGAATGGCAGCCACTTCTGTCCATAGCAGATTCTGTGGTGTAGCTTAATCTTGCCCTGTTGCTGGCATGTAGCAGTGTTCCCCTGGGAAGTATTTGGGGCTCTAAGCAAGAGTGGTGCTTGAAAGCATCAGGCTGATCTGGTGAAATTTTGGAGGGACCTACCCCTTGTCTTCAGGTAGATATTAAGTGAGAGTTATTTCCAATTCCAGGCTGGTAAATACAAAATGCTGTGATTTGTTCTTTAATATGTAGAAAATGAGAGACATAAATTATGTTAGCATGACCTGTTGGTGGTGCATGTTATTGTTTTTTATGTCTTTATTTCGCCTTCATTCAAGAGAAATCCCCAAACTGTTTATGTTACAAGTTTGGAACGAGGTAGCTTCCATCAAAACATGTTTGGCAAGTGCAACATCTTGCAGACAGTGGAATCTGGTTGTAAGTACTCCAGTGGCTAACCTGTTGGACCTTCTGTAGGCTCCTGGGGAACGGCAGGTTTTTCTCCTGGGTAAACTCTCCTGGAAATCTGTAAGAATCAAAGGTCCTCAGTTGCCCTTCACTATTGCTAATCCCTTGTCATGTGTGTTCATATTTCAATAGGTGGGGAGTACAAATGGCTTCTACCCTTCTGCTTTTTCCATAGCTCCCATTCTTTTGATGTCTCTCTTCTTCTTCACCCTTTATTCTTCTCTCCCTGTCCTTTATTAACACAAATATTTTTTTTCAGATAAGTCAGTTATTTCTGCCAGGAACTCTTGTTGCTTGTGCACCAGGGCCTAATGGATGTTGGAAATTCTGCCTTCTGCAGAGTGTGGTGTACACCCTCTTACTTGTCTGTGTGGCTTTCCTTGCTCTTCTTCTGAGGTGCCTTCCGTGTTTTCCTCCCCGCCTTGTTCATGTCTCTTCACTTGCCAGAAGAATAAATACTGTTATTAGGGCTCCACTGACTTGGCTGGCTGACCTGAACACTAGGTGTGGAGAAGCCGAGGTTAGTAAATGGGCCATTTCCTGAGCTTGCAGCCCCTGACAAATTGAGCAGCAGGTGGAAAGCTGTTGGCTTTCAAGGAGTCATTTTGCCTCTAATTCTGTGATCATGTGTGTGGATGGAGGAACGGTCCAGTCGTGCAACATGCCCAGCTTGTGCAGCCTTTGCTCTAGCAGCCTCTCCTGTGGTGATAAAAAAGTTCCTTTCTTCCCTCCCCCTCTCACCCCCTACAGTGAAAAAATAGTGTTTTCTTAATAGCTTGCAAGCCAGAAAGCATGATGAAAAAGAAAGGAAAAAAAATAGCCAGGTGCAATGTTGACTTTATTCAACTTCTCAAAAAAACATATAGTTGAAACTTCTCAAATCCAGATGGTTGAAAAGCATGGGTACTCCTTCACTGAATTTAGCAAATACTTTGTGAGCTGTCATCACACTCAGCAGCTACTTGCAGCATGTCTCTGAAATAAAAATATTAGGGGGCAATCTCGTCAAATATAGTACAATAATAAAATAGCAGAAGGTGCTTTGGAAGGCTGGCTGCACTCTTGTCACATTTTTAGTCCCCGATAACAATTGTTCTCACCTGTCCAAGGCTTTCAGGATTGTGCTCTTTAAGTGCTGTATGTATTTTGTGCTTGGATTCCTTTCAATTGATCTCTTTGTTCCAGCAGCTTTTTGCCTTCCCTATATTTAAGACTCCATAAAATCCCCTGAGAATGTGTTTTGCTCTCTAAAGGGTTTGTTCAGGTATCTTTACTTTAGACCACAGCCTTACAGGGCTGTCTTCTCTGAGTTTCAGGCCCTGTTTCTACTGATTTCCAAAGTCAAGCTTCCACAGATGACAGTGGTATTTCTAAACTCTTATTCTTTGCTAGCCAAAAGCAGATGAGCTGAAAAAAAACATAGTAGTATTTGGAAAATACACTGTGTTTAAGGAAGGCCACTGACTTGTAGGGAGAAGCAGGGGGAAGGTTTCCAGAAAAGGATGACTTGAATTTGTGTAACAAAGAGTATTTAATTTGCAGCAGACCATTTATTGTGTGAAGCTAGTTTGGATTAATGTTTTGGCATAAAGAAGAGAGTGCAAAAAGCAGGGAGTCTAAATGTCCACCTCTCACTTGCTTTGGTATGGGAAAAGCTGTATCTGGATGAAAGGAAGTGGAAACTCACAGTACACACACACATGCCAGTTGTGTGGAGAACTCAGTGATTCCTCCTGAACTGCATTACAAGAGATAGTATTATTCGTTGAGCTCACATCTTGTGAGTCATTTAAGTTAGCTTTTGCTAATAAAGGCCTCAGTCACAGAAAAACACAGGCAAGGTACATCTATCTGCTAACACTTTTTCTGCAGTTGAGGTTTATACACAATTCCTAATAAGCATAATTGTTGAATATACCTGACTGTTTCAACAAAATTTGACAGAGAAGAGGTAGAAAGGATGTGGGAATCTTAGAAGTTTTGCAGTAGCCAGCATCATAGGGGAGGCCCTCTGAGTGCTGCTCTGGAAAAAACCCACAGTGTGCACTGTGTGTTTGCTTGGCATAGAATCATAGAATGGTTTAGGCTGGAAGGGACCTCAGGGATCATCCAGCTCCAACCCCCTGCCATAGGCAGGGACACCTCCCACTAGAGCAGGTTGCTCAAGGCCTCATCCAGCCTGGCCTTAAACGCCTCCAGGGAGGAAGCATCCACAACCTCCCTGGGCAACCTGTGCCAGTGTCTTACCACCCTCACTGTAAAGAACTTCCTCCTAACATCCAGTCTAAATCTCCCCTCTTCCAGCTTAAACCCATTCCCCCTCGTCCTGACATTACCAGATGTTGTCAATAGTCCCTCCCCAGCCTTCCTGTAGGCTCCCTTCAGATACTGGAAAGCCACTCTAAGGTCTCCTCGAAGCCTTCTCTTCTCCAGGCTGAAGAGCCCCAACTCTCTCAGCCTGCAGGTGTGCAACCTAGAGGGAGAAATACAGAAGGAAACTTACTGCTTTAGGTCCACTACCACAGAATTAGGGCATTTATGTATGTCTTAGCAGGGTACCTCCCCTTCTGTCACATACCAAAGCAATGTATTATTTCCAAAATGATTGCATGTGGATCAGATAGGGGTAATGTAAAGGAAGTTACAGAACAAACCACAGGCCAACTGCTGGAAAGGTTTTGGGTTCCGAGTCTGGCCTTTTGCAACATCAATAAACTCTAATTCGTGTTTGTGCTGCGTAAATCTGAATAGTGCAGATGCCCAAGGTAGTGCTGTGGTAATGATGTGCAGCTGTGAAGAAACTCAGCCAAATAAAATTGTCAGAAATTGGCAAAAAACTACACTTAACACAAGAAATGATTCTGCAGTAAAAAGAGTTACAGAAGCAGAGCTGGTTGTTTTCTAGGTGTGTTAATAACTGCTGTATCAAGTGAATGAAACTTAGCCAAGTAGGTAGCTTTCCGTGTTAAGTAAATGCAGAGCAGAAGTGAAAACTGAATGGAGACACATTTTGCTGAATGATTTGGCTGCAGCTGCATGCTGGCACCAGCATTTGCTCTGATCATGCTAGTGACTGGCCTGCTCTTTGCTCTTCCCCTGCCTTGTCAGTTTGTAAAACCAAGCATAAGTGCAATCAACTATAGCAATACCATTATTAATGGTGCTCAAATTACCTACTTGCACCTATCTGTCAGACTTCAAGAGGTGGCCCAGAAACTGTGTTCAGTTTCCATCCCTGACTAAAGAGCTAATTAATCACTGAATCCTGTCAATAAATCATGCCTTGGGAGCTCCCATTCCCTTCTGTCAGGCAGAGCTTCAGACTCACAGCAAAGCACCAGATACTGCAGAGAATAATCCTATAAGGGCATGGGGAGAAAGAAATAGAAAATTAGGTTGAGGTGTATGCTCTTCTTCCTGTTGTCCTGGGAACGGGCAGAAAGGAGCTGAAAGGATGCAGTAGTGAGAATGCAAACTAGGAGAATGTATTAAAGAATTTGCAGTGCGTGGAGTGAGCCTTCATAGCTGCTCATAATTTCCTTAGAGCAAATTCTCTGAGAAGAATGACACTTTAGTCCCTCTCAGCATTGATACTAACAGTTAGAGAACCTATGTTCTGGTGAAAGTGGGGAAATCCAAGCAAACACAAAGCTGCTAGTTTGTAGAAGTATACTTTAATTTTGTTGCAGTCATTTGGCACACAACTAGTATTTTTTGGTCCTGATTGACTGATATGTGCAAAGTACAAGCTTACATTTTAACATTTGTGGGTTTTTTCAGTGTTACATTTGCAGGCTGAATTGCTATTGCTTTTATTGGGAGGCAGAATTTATCTGTGGAGCCTGCAGCACACTTATGTGTACTGCCTTCTACAAAGGATAAGTGTAATGCAAACACACCAAGTGTTGCATATGCACATGTATGTGCCATCACCTGGATTGTTTCCACCAGTGATTGGTTTTTATCTTGATTATTCATCTTCTTGAAGAGGGTCACAGCTCTGTGGATTCAGCATCACTGATGTAAAGGCTGTTGTTTACTTCATCTGCCACTAGCAGTCCAAATATTGGATGTCTGCATTGATCCAATCTTCACTGATTGGAAGAAATCCTGGGTGTCTAGGAGATGATTCATCTCAGCTGAAGAGAAATGGAGAAATGCTCTGTGACAGTGTGCTTGAGACATCACAAGTAGGATGGGCTGGGTCACTCTAGAGAGTAGCATATCTACTTAGCCCAGGCTTAAGCCCATGGCCAGCAAGCCTACACTGGGTAGGCTAAGTAATCTGGATTGAGACAGGAAAGACAGGGATATGAATTGTATCTTCAAATGGCACTAATCAAAATGGGAAGGCTGTTAATTTAGGTCCTAGTTCTAAGCTCCAGCTAATAGTAAAAAGTTTTTATCGCTTCAGAACAGCTGACTCCCCCTTTGGAGTCTGGGACACCAAAAATGAGCCTGGAAGTTGGGGACTAGTGAACCCTTCCTTGTTTCTGGAGGAGCTGATCTAGATTAAAATTTAAGTGTGATCTGTACACTGCTGACAGAAATAATGTGAGATTCACATGGTGCTTAGGTAAGTGGATGGGGTCAAATCCACATGGCTTCAACAGGAAATAATTTCTGCCTTTACTCTGTTAAGGTTTTGTTGTTGTTTTCTTTTAAAGACGTAAGAAGCTCACAAAAAAAATAGGCAAGGTGAGTAAAGTGTCAGTCTTTGCTTGGAGGTTTATGAGCTTATTATTTCTTCAGAAAGAGAATTGCTTTGGGAAACAAGTAATACTGGGAAAAGGACTGTGTAATGCAGATTCAAACCTGGGCAAGCACGAGAGCAAACTGAGCTCATTGTTACTGTGTCCTCCTTGTGAGTTTGAGTTTTACCGTGGTGAAAAGAATTGGAATAGATACACAGAAATCCAATGCAAACAACTGAAGTAATTCCCACCTTCTTTTTCTGTTTGTTTCTCCTAGAGCAATGTTGCATGTCTGATCTAGCACTGAAAATTTGTTGCTTTGCTCCTTCTGCTTAGTCTGCTTCATAGCTTGATCAGGCTAAAAGCCTTTTGAAGTCTATGGATCGTTCTCTTTTCTTTATATTGTACGTTGCTTCTAAATGAATTAGCTTCTTAGCTAATCTGTCACAGATTTAAATTACAGTACACAATCATGAAGGAGTTGCTTATTCCTGATGTTGGGTAAGGAACTTTCTTGAATGAGGGACACAGTTGTGTACTCCATTCTAGTTGGTCTTCTGCTTTCTCTGTTTGGCTGTGGAGCTACTTCAGTCTTTCTTGCTAAAAGATAAAGAAGTATGTGGATAAAAAGAATAGTTGTGTGCGTCTTCCTCTGCTGTAAGAATATGCAACACCCTGGAAGTGGCAGACATGGCTTTGCAGAAGAGGGACTGTATTCAGTTGTCTTGGATTCCTCCTCCATACTATCCTCACTACCACCTTGAGTCAAGGAGAGAGACTTCTTATGCCTTTCTAACCTCATCTTCCTGCACTTCTTTCTTCCCAAAGTCTTAACACTTGGAGATGAGCATCCTGATGTTATTCCTGCTCTGCTCACAGGCATCTTGTTCAGAGAGGTTCATCTGTGCCCAGCAGCACTTTCTTGCTGCTGTTTTTTCTAACCTGTATTTTCTTTACTTAATTTCCAAGGCTGTTTTGTCATATTTTCTGTGATGAAAGGTTTGGGATTGCTCCTTCTCTCACTTTGCTAATGGTATACTTGCAGCTATGCTTCTTCTTTCTGTAGTTTGCTCTGTAACATCCTTTAGGTAGGGATGATTTGGGATAATACTCTCCTTGCTCTAGGCTCAGAGCTTACTAGACCTTTGTACAGATGTTACATGGATACTTTTCTGTGTGAGCATTGGGAATAGGTGGGAGGGCCTACTAGCTTTGCTTCTGGTAAACACAATGGCAAGTTTATGCACCTGAATGTCCAGGTGCAGAATTCCCAAGGGCATTAAGCCAGAAGCTATTCTATCCTCCTCTTCTTTCTCTCTCTCTTGATCTATTTTTTTTCTATCTTAAAAAAACAAAGTAGCATAAGTGGTCTATGCCACAGAAATATATTTGTCACACTACATCACTTTGAACTGCATAACATCAAAGAAAATCAGTGCTTTGATAACTTGATTTGAAAGGATTGTAGAAATAGCCATCATTATGAATCACAACAGATAGGAATGGAAAAGATGGTGATTTTCAAACAGCAAAGCTTGTAGGGTAAGGGAAAACGTAAAGTAGGTGCCAGTGCCATATTCTTATCTGAAATATCCCAACCTTGCAACTTTTGTATAGCTTTTCAGGATATAATTTACCTGAAGATATGAAGAGGAATGAGAATACTCTATGTAAAAAAATATGTTTCTGAGGAAAGGAAACAGATGTGGGCTCAGAGAAAAATAAGAGAGAAAACAATGCAAGCTAGTCAGTTAGGAACTTGTTCCACCTTGTCTTCCTTCCCGAAGGGGAGGGCATCCTAGGCTGATCTTCATCTGAGAAACCTTCAGTTCTTATGGGTTGGACATATGAAGGAGGAGGAAAGACCTCCAAGCACTTCTGTGCTTTGTTATTCCTCTCTTGAGGCAACTGTCTCTTGAACTGAAATGAGTTTCTGGCTCTGGGAAGTTGCAAGACATTAAGCCTTAACATGGTGGCTTCTCAGCTGCAGATGTCATTTAGAGTGATAGTGATGGCAATTCAAAGTTTACCTTATTCTTGACAAGCCCTGTGTGTAGAAGTTGGGGCACTAAGACAAACTAGCAGTTGGTAGGGTGGCAGGAAGTGTGCAATGACTGTGAGGTGAAATCAGTGTGATGTGTTACATCCACCCAGACCGGTAAGTGTGGCTAGTGGGAAACGTTTATAAAGGTTTCAGTGACAGTTTTGAAACTTCAGTGTCATTCATACACAGCTTTACCACTGCTGCTTCATCAGCTGGTCCAAACACACTGAGCTAGAAAGCACTGCATGTCATTAAACAGTCTGTTTCATCCAGTGTGAGAGGTGATAACTGTATGTAATGAATACTCAAGCTGGAGCCAGTTGAGGTAAAAACACAGATGCTGCAGTGATTTTCAGTGATAGGAAGTTCAGCAAGACTGGCACAGAAGAACATGCTGTACTGAGGCACAGCTAACACAAACATCCTTTCTCAGAGCCCTTTCCATTTAGCTTGGGAAATGCGGAGGGATGCTCTAATAAACTCCTTCATCTTGATATGTGAGGAGAGGAGTGGGCATACTTCTGTTTCCTTTATGGAGGGGCAAGATTTACCTCTGTTGTGCTTTTTAAAACATGGGCTTCATAGCCAACAGTGTGAGTACCTCCTGCGTGTGTCTTCCAGGGCTACTAGTCAGGTGAACAGGACTGGTTATTTCATCTGTTAGGTGTTGAAAAGCTTCACTTTTATGAATGAATGCATTTTTAACATTGAAAGAATAGTGCTGCATGTACTACAGAGTGCTGGTACTGAGCTCACTACCAGGTATGCCTGCTGACTTCGCCCATAACAGCACAATGAAGCAGGACTGCATGGAAATTCTTGTAAGTGATTAGTCAGGAAACTGCTTTTTGAAATAAAAGGAAGGGAAAGGCAAGGTAAGGCAAGACAAGGCAGGGAAATGCATGCTTTGCACTGAGAAAAATGTGAAGTTGCTGGATTCTAAATTCTGATCCCAAGCCACAGTCAGGTTGACTTTTTTTTTTTTTTTTTGGAGATGGTTTACTTCAATTTACTTTATCCTTATAAAAGGCATGCCTTCGTTCTTTCTGCCCTAAAAATACTGCTTTGACAAAAGTTCTGCTATTTTTATCATACAAAAATTGTTTCTACAATTAAATATTATGACTAAACTCTTAGGAGTTTTCTATTTCATTATTAGCTAAAATGAGATCATTGTTTTGCAATATGTATGTTCTTATACTAGAAATATATGTTTATACCTATGCTTTGATCTTATGAGTGGTAAAGGAGGAGGTATTAGCATAAGTATCTCTTTCATCAGCTGAACTGTTTATGTGTTTGCCTTTTCCAAGAAACTTCACATCCTCATTTCTAAAAAACAAGTGGAGGAGAGAGGTAGTGAGTGAGATGTTATGTCCCACATTGATGCATTTGATAGTGTGTATGGCAGAGAATGGAAGAGGAGGAAGTGAATTAATTGTGTTGATCAGGCACAGATACAGGCTGGCTGGCNAGTGGCTTTGCAGTATCTGAAGGGAGCCTACAGGAAGGCTGGGGAGGGACTATTGACAAGGTCTGGGAATGTCAGGACGAGGGGGAATGGGTTTGAACTGGCAGAGGGGAGATTTAGACTGGATGTTAGGAGGAAGTTCTTTACAGTGAGGGTGGTAAGACACTGGCACAGGTTGCCCAGGGAGGTTGTGGCTGCTTCCTCCCTGGAGGCGTTTTAAGGCCAGGCTGGATGAGGCCTTGAGCAACCTGCTCTAGTGGGAGGTGTCCCTGCCTATGGCAGGGGGTTGGAGCTGGATGATCCTTGAGGCCCCTTCCAACCTAAACCATTCTATGATTCTATGATTATTCTGATTATTTTGATTAAAGTAGAAGGAATGTGATAGCATCATCTGATGGGTAGAAGGAGATCAATTTATACCTGGTTGAGCTGCAGTCTTTTGTCAAATCAGGATAGCTTGTGCTGGAGAAAATAAAGATGCCTTCAGTAGGAGAAATTTCATGATTATACTAAACACAGTCATTTATACTTAAAAAAGCAACCGATCAGTTGACTTCTGCCTGAAATACTCTATTTTACTAACACTTTTGCTGTTAAAGTGATGTACAAGGATTCTGCTAATCATCATTACTAATGAGCTCCATCAGAGACCATCTGAGCAAGCATGTGCCAAAGTGGGGTGCTGCTCTGGCGCTTGTTGTGTCTGTAGACATATATCTCATGTGGGGACACTAGCATTTGAAGAAAAAGCAGAAATCTCATCGTGTGTGTTGTGTCAAAGAGGTGTTCGTAACAGCCAGAGACAACTCATTGTATCTTATTCAAACACTTTTAGACTTACTTCCTGAGCAGGTTGTTTAATGTGACTGTGCTGCCTTCAACTCTCCATACTCGTATTATTTGAGCCTGTTGGCTTGATTTAGCTGTAGTTGAAAGACAGAGGTGTTAAATACAGTGAGTTTCTCTGTATTTTGTGGAAACAGATGGTCAGTTAAAGGAGAGCTCTCTGTATTTCTTCTTTCCAACTAAAGCAGCAACTTTTGTATATGCTGGTTTACTCTGAGGACTCCACAAAAGACAGCATAGGAAGAGGCAAGGGATCCAGCTGTAAAAATGTGCTACACAGACCTCAGACCTTGTAAGATAGAGAGCAGTCTAATCATAAGCAACGCTGTAGAAAACTGAGCTGTGTCGCTTCTGCTAGACAAGGCCTACTTGTTCTCAGTGTGGCTGCTTCTCACAGTTATTCATTGTCTGCCAGTGGTTTGCCCTGGCTGTGCTAATTCTGTGGCCAAATTCTGCCTGCTAAGTCAGTATCCTTTCTGACTGACAGCAGGAGCTGGTTTGTGCTCCACCAGGCAGCCAATGCTCACTTATTCTGTTGTGGGGAAAATGGAAGCTGCTTGTAGGAAGAGTACAGTACCACTGTGGTCTGGTGCTCATGTCTAAGCTTCTGGTCATTGTTATAGATGGCCATGACTTTTAAATGTCCAGTGTCTCATAGTTGGTCTTGTGCTTTTGGTTCTTAAGAAGTAATAAGTATCCTTTGACAGCTTTCTCAAGCTCTTTGTCATAGGTGCCCAGATGAGTGCATGTTTGTTCAACACTAGTCCAAAAATGCTGATACTTATTCCTCTATTTCTAGGAAACAAGAAGTGGCTGATTGGTAAAATAACTAAAATGTTTAAAGGGTCTCAAATGGGGAAGCAATTACTGATTTTCTCACTGCATCCTGAATGTGCAAACCTAGACTTTTTCTCGCCTCTCTTTTGCAGGCTGTCAGCGCTCCATAGGCTTGTCCAACGGGAAAGCCAAGGTGTGTAGCTACAGTGGATGGTATTATTGCAGCACCTGCCACGTAGATGACAGCTTCCTCATCCCTGCACGACTGGTTCATAACTGGGACACTTCCAAATACAAGGTAATCTCCCTGCAGGTTGGCTTGGTAGCCAGTGAAGTGAATTGCTGATTGTTGTGGAGGGGAAACTAATTGATGTGAGATGATATATTCCAAAATTAATATTGTTTATTAATTTTGCTATTCAGAACTCTCGTCACCCTCCACCACTAATTTTAATAACATTTCAGTTCTTACATGGTCATGGAAACATTCTATGGATAATATCTAGATCTAGTAACAACCAGCAAAATATAGAAACATTAATTGAACTGGAAGAGAAAATTCCCACGGCCAAATACCGCTTGCGGTCAGGATGCCGCTTGCCCAGTAGATGGGCTCAAGGAGCTCTTTCTGCTCTATGGCAAAAGACAGTAGAGAATTACAAAGAGACATTTAAGCATTTACTCACAAATTATTCTTATTACCCTCGTGGGGGCTGGCCACAGTCCAGACAATGCCTAGATGCTTTCAGGGGACTCTGTCTTGTTGGACGTTGAGACTTGAATCTTCCTGGCTTCTGGGGAAAGGACGCAGACAATCTCTGACCTTGTCTCCTGGTTTCTTCTGGACAATCTGTATATATGTCCAGGAATTCTAAGCAGGACCTTCAGGTGCAGAAGACAGATGTTGTGCAGTCTCAGCACGATGTCATGCTGGCCACATAGGCTGATCGTGTGCAGACATCCAGGGTCTGCTCCTGGTAACTCACAGCAGTGGAGTTTACCAGGCAAGCAGTAAGGCAGTGTGCAACAGCAGCAGAGCTGGGCACAGCAGAGAGAGCATGGCAAAGAGCAGGGAAGCAAAGCAGGGAAGCAAAAGCAGGTTGTTCATCTGTGTATCTCCTTTTGTCAGTGTGGGCCGAAGTTAATTGCCCTTTGGACACAAGAATAGCCAATCAGGATGGCAATTAGCCAAACCATACC
This sequence comes from Tricholaema leucomelas, assembly GCA_013400475.1. NCBI lineage: Eukaryota > Metazoa > Chordata > Aves > Piciformes > Lybiidae > Tricholaema lacrymosa > Tricholaema leucomelas. Next base: position 126,548 of record WAAF01004057.1, on the reverse strand, counting down.
ATATTAGGCAAAGCCATAGGCTTGCCTTTCCCTGATTTGGGAAAAGCACAGGCCTTGCACTAGGCAGACACAAGCTGAATGTGTGCACCTTACACCTCAGGACTCTGGGCAGGCCAGACTCAGTGACTACAGGTTCTTTTGTATCCATTTCCCACACTTGCCTCTCTGGTGGAGCAGAAAAAACATGCCTAGGCAAGGCAGGACATCTGTAAGCCTATTTTGGGCCTATGAGGCCTACCACAACACTGTTTTGACAGAATCACAGGCATTGCAACCGGTCAAAAGTTACAGCCACTGACTGCTACTACTGTCAGCTTTGTCCTTCTTGCCAGAATGAGCCATGCTGCCTCAACAAGACATGTCTTCATCACAGCTCCCTTATCCAGGCCTAAGGCCTTCCCCCACAGAAGCAGCCATGCTTTTCTTTTTTTGATAGCATCTTTTCCATCATTGCTTATCTAAATGTTCACGAGACAGTGAGAGATGGAACACTGGAACCTCTCCTGTAGCCCAAATCTTTGCAGTTATTTGGCTGTCGAGAAGTCACCTTTTTGTGAGCACTAGGGCACTGCTTGGCGATGGGTGTTAAATTGTGGACATGCCACAGGAAACTGGCATAGGAAATATGGTGTTGGTAAGGCCCAGCACGTCTGATCTCTTGGCACAAACATTTTGAGGACGTAGGAAGAACACTGCACTTGTTTGCACAATCCAGACGAAAGTAACATAAAGAGAAAATTCCACAGTTGTTCACCTGACAGACAAGCTGCTTTTCTAAGACATGTTGTCAGTGATATGGACAGAGGAATTGAGTGCACCCTCAGCAAGTTTGCAGATGACACCAAGCTGTGTGGCACAGTTGACTTGCTGGAGGGCAGGGATGCCATTCAGAGGGACCTGGACAGGCTGGAGAGGTGGGCCCAGGCCAACCTCATGACGTTTAACAAGGCCAAGTGTAAGGTCCTGCACCTGGGTCGGTGCAATCCCAGGCACAGATACAGGCTGGGTGATGAATGGCTGGAGAGCAGCCCTGAGGAGAAGGACCTGGGGGTCTGGGTCGACGAGAAGCTCAACATGAGCCGGCAGTGTGCACATGCAGCCCAGACAGCCAACCGAGTGCTGGGCTGCATCAAGAGAAGTGTGGCCAGCAGGGCAAGGGAGGTGATTCTCCCCCTTTACTCTGCTCTCGTCAGACCCCACCTGGAGTACTGTGTGCAGTTCTGGAGCCCCCAATACAAGAAGGACATGGAACTGCTGGAGCGGGTCCAAAGGAGAGCCACGAAGATGATCAGAGGGCTGGAGCACCTCTGCTATGAGGACAGGCTGAGAGAGTTGGGGCTCTTCAGCCTGGAGAGGAGAAGGCTTCGAGGAGACCTTATAGTGGCCTTCCAGTATTTGAAGGGAGCCTACAGGAAAGCTGGGGAGGGACTATTTACACGGTCTAGTAATGTTAGGACGAGGGGGAATGGGTTTAAGCTGGAAGAGGGGAGATTTAGACTGGATGTTAGGAGGAAGTTCTTTACAGTGAGGGTGGTAAGACACTGGAACAGGTTGCCCAGGGAGGTTGTGGATGCTTCCTCCCTGGAGGTGTTTAAGGTCAGGCTGGATGAGGCCTTGGGCGAGCTGCTCTAGTGGGAGGTGTCCCTGCCTATGGCAGGGGGTTGGAGCTGGATGATCCTTGAGGTCCCTTCCAGCCTAAACCATTCTATGATTCTATGATTCTATCTGCAATCTGATACTGGCTGCTGCCTTGGTGGCTGGCTGCTAGAGCCAGGGGCAACTGATTACATGCCTCAAAGCATTACGCCAGGTAACACGGCAGCAGTGTTGTTTTGCTATCTCAGGGAGCATTTGCTGAAATGATAACAAACTCATAAGGAATCCAGACTGTGCTAGAGCTTCATACCTAGCAGACACTGTTAGGAGAGGCTGTTTGATGTTTTATGTCTGCGAATATTATTATTATTATGGGCTATTTGAAAAGGAAAAAAATAACCAGTAAATGCCCTATTAGAGGAAAAATATCTTTCTTGAAGATGAAAATCTGTCAGATGGGAGGATTATTAAAAAGTAGCCAGAGCCTGCCATCAAGATGATGATAGTCTTGCACCATGAAATTCAAGATTCTTCAAGCTTCTACTTGTGGAGACAAAACCCCTCCCTTTCCTAAAAACTAGGAATAAGATATAACAGTTGTTTCTTTGGATGCTTTTATCAAGGACTAAACTTTCTAGCCCATGGTAGTATAAATAACCCTGATGCTGGGCAAGCAGATGGTAAGGCAAAGACTTCATATCAAGGTGTCATTAATACTGCCAAAAAAATAAACTGGTTTGTCTTCTAAACCTTCAGGGTTAAAACTCTGCTCTATGTCCTGTTTCTTGTGGTCTTGGCAGAGGCAGCTAAGGCACAAAAAGAAACAGGATTTTCAAGTTTAAGCATTCATTGAAATTTAATCTACTGTTATCGTAGTATAATAGTGAGAAATTATCAATCTGCGTTTTTTGTAGGCAGGCAGAACAGCTATGACATGGCATGGGAGAACAAGAAAATTCTGTGTGGATGCTTTATGCCAAAGTGCTCAAAGAGGTGGATTTAAGAAAGGAACACCATCCCTTAGCTAGGAAAACACTACAGCGTCCCCAGTTACTAGAGCAGACACTAAGAGAGGGAGGGAAGGAGTACTACAGAAAGGGTCATGCGGGAAGTAAGCACATAGTACATTAAATGATCGTAACTGAAACAGGACTTCACTCTTCAAAAGCTTCTGTGTTTCACACCATCCAAAATGTTCCTTTCAATCCATGAAATGGAAGCAAAGTGAATGAGGAGTTTGAAAATTTGCACTCCTTCCCACTGACATCTTTTCCCCACCTCTGCAGGGGTTTCTGTAGTCTGTCCTATGTATCTCTGGCAAAGCAAGCACCAATAGGTATTCAAGCACATGAGCTTTTCTGGTAATGCAGTGTAATTGGGCATGCTTTTCTTTTATGTTTCACATATTTATAGATATCTGAGCACAGCTTTTTTCATTGCTGTATTGCGATCTTCAGCCTGGAGAAGAGAAGGCTTCGAGGAGACCTTAGAGTGGCTTTCCAGTATCTGAAGGGAGCCTACAGGAAGGCTGGGGAGGGACTATTGACAAGGTCTGGTAATGTCAGGACAAGGGGGAATGGGTTTTAACTGCAAGAGGGGAGATTTAGACTGGATGTTAGGAGGAAGTTCTTTACAGTGAGGGTGGTGAGACACTGGTACAGGTTGCCCAGGGAGGTTGTGGATGCTTCCTCCCTGGAGGCGTTTAAGGCCAGGCTGGATGAGGCCTTGAGCAGCCTGCTCTAGTGGGAGGTGTCCCTGCCTATGGCGGGGGGTTGGAGCTGGATGATCCTTGAGGTCCCTTCCAACCTAAACCATTCAATTAGGTTGGAAAAGACCTCCAAAATCATCCAGTCCAACCTAGCACCCAGCCCTATCCAGTCAACCAGACCATGGCACTAAGTGCCTCATCCAGGCTTTTCCTGAACACCTCCAGGGACGGTGACTCCACCACCTCCCTGGGCAGCCCACTCCAATGGCAAATCACTCTCTCTGGGAAGAACTTCCTCCTAACATCCAGCCTATACTTCCCCCAAGTATTAAATTAGTGGGATGTTTAATACAAATAGGTGAGATACTCAGTACAGCTTCAGGGCTTGGGAAACCTATGGAGTTCTGGTCTGCTATGTTTGAAATGAGATATTGTATTACCTGTGTAGGGATTAGCAGAAAAGCTGGCCTTAGCATTATTGCTTTTACTTGTGTTGTGCAATGTGAAAAAGTTACATCTGGGGCTAGCATTCCCTGTAAGTAGCCAGTGACTCCTGTAGCTAATAACTTGTACTGATTTTGGAAGTGGTGCCATTTATAATGTTGAATATTGCTTTTACCTGCTTCCTGCAGCACCAGATTGGAAATAATATCTCAAATCTCAAGAGACTATGGTAGTCTACTTTTGTTAGCCTAAGTCATCCCTCCTTGGACCCAGTGTAAACAGTGATTTAAAGGTCCAGGAAGACTAATTGAATTGTGGAACAAGTAGTATTTCTGTGGCACAGTTTGAAGTGATTTGCAGCTCATTTCAGATAATTCCATCTTCTCTTTTCCAGCTGTGATAAAATGCAGAAATAAGGAATGAGAGGGATTTTGGCCTTCTTACCTCAGAAACAGGAGTATCTTTTCTAGTGAGGACAGGAGTTTCATTAATTTATCAAGATTGCAGTAGCTCTTTGCAGATGGAGACAGAACAGAACACTGTCATGAAAAAGGCATGAGCAAAATTTCTTTCAGATGAAACAATGGGAGTGAATAATACCAATAAAATGTAACTGTATCAGTGTTTTTAAAAATAACAACTTAATGGATGAGCTTCTGATTATTTTATTTTTACATAACTTTAACCATACTGGCTGAGCATGAAACAAATGGGAAAAGTACTTTACAATGGAATTGTATGCCCTGGGATAGCACAGTATGATTGGATTTGCAGCACATATGTTTCCTTTTGTAATGTTCTGCTCTGGCACTTCCTTAATCACTTGCTGGAAGGAAAGCAGTGAACAAACAGAAAAATATTAACAGGGAAGAAACTTGGTAATCAGTTTTTAGTCCTGAAGAACATCTAGTAAGCTCACCCTGCAGTGGTAACATGTCTGGCTGCAAATATTGCTGTACTTTGTGTAAAGAAGCTATTATCTCGTAGACTCAGGTCCTAATGAAGTTTGACTTGGCTATAAGCAGAGATGGTTGAATGTCTCTTAGTTCTGTCTTCTTCTGTGATTGATAGCAAAGTAATTTTCAGATGTAAGAAAAGGTGACTGATCACAGAGAAGATCTACTTTGAAAGAGTGGGGAGGAAGACCTATCTAAACTGGTTGCTTTATTTTTCAGGTATCAAAGCAAGCCAAAGAGTTCTTGGAGTATGTTTATGAGGAGCCATTGATTGATATCCAGCAAGAAAATCCCATGTTGTACAAGCATGTTGAACCTCTGGCAACTGTCGTGCGCCTGAGACAGCAGCTAAAGTCTCTACGAGCTTATTTGTTCAGCTGCAGAGCAGCAGTGGCTGAAGATCTGCGCAGAAGGTAAGAGCTGCAAACATACAACATGAGGATGTATCTTTCTTGTCATGCTGCTTTTGTCCTTTGATTTTTTTTCCTTCACAATCTAGTTCTCAAGGTGTTACTCATTTAGAAAGATACTGTACTTTGTTGGGCAGCAGGGTTTTCTGCTACAAGAAAATAGTTTTATGGGGTCTGAATATCTGAAGTTGCTCTTGATAACTGTTACCCTGGGGTCACACGTCAGGGTGTGTGTTGTTTTCTGCTCTGACATCCTGGCTGTGGATGAGTGTTTTCAGTCAGATGTGTTAGCTCACTCACCCTTCCATGGCATTCATAGAATCATAGCATCAACCAGGTTGGAAGAGACCTCCAGGATCATCCAGTGCAATCTGTCACCCATCCCTGTCCAGTCAATTAGACCATGGCACTAAGTGCCTCATCCAGGCTTTTCTCAAACACCTCCAGGTATGGCAACTCCACCACCTCCCTGGGCAGCCCACTCCAATAGCAAATCACTCTCTCTGTGAAGAACTTCCTCCTAATATCCAGCCTATACCTCCCCCAGCACAACTTGAGGCTGTGTCCCCTTGTTCCGTTGCTGGTTGCCTGGCAGAAGAGACCGACCCCCACCTGGCTACAGCCTCCCTTCAGGTAGTTGTAGACAGCAATGAGGTCACCCCTGAGCCTCCTCCAGGCTAAACAACCCCAGCTCCCTCAGCCTCTCCTCATAGGGCTTGTGTTCCAGGCCCCTCACCAGCTTTGTCACTCTTCTCTGGACACGTTCCAGTATCTCAATATCTCTCTTTTTTTTAATGCAGTGTGGTAGGCACAGTTGGGAACTTTGAAACACCTCACAGTACAGCAAAGTATGAGAGAGGCCAGAATCAACCACCTGTCCAACATTTTTGTCCTCTTCTGCTATAGGGTCTCACTTAAAGGCAGAAGCTGGATGCAGTCCCCAGGAACCTGACCCAGCATAGGATTTATGTGACACCAGAGAATTCTGTGCTCTTGTTCAGCCATGACATGGCTGTGCCAACTGTTTTATTTGTCAGAAAACACTTGATCACAACACAGCTGGTGTCTCACATGGAATTCTCTATGGAGGAAACAGTAGTTTTATAAACAGTGGACTTCATTTTGCAAGTGTCTTAATCCATTCAGCTGCTGCTGCATTTTTCTAACAGGGAAGAATGAAAAATCCTATTAAAACCACCAAACCACGCTTCTGACCTTAGAAAAAAAAAAGTTACTTTCATCATGGATCTCCAAAAGAGATGGGGAGATCTCTCTGCCCATGCCATTCTGTGAGCTGAGTGGTTGTACATGCATGCAGCTGACGTGATGGTAAATGTATCTGTAGGCATTGGTAAATGAAGCAGTTAGTCTCCGAATAGGAGAATAACTGCTTTGGAATTAGGAGCTGCCAAAGGCAAGAAAGCAGATTACATTAGTGATGGTATTTTAAGCATGCTGTTTTAGGGATGGGTGGCTTGAATTCTCTGGGATGGAGAGAAGGCTGCACTTGTGTCTTTATCTCAGGTAAAAAGTGAGGTGGTCTGCAATTTGTACATAAGCCATGTCATTGTTTTGATGAACTACCTAAAACGACTATGAGGAGGATATGGCAACAGATTTCTGGAGGGCACTACTGAGTTCTTGTGTCAGATTCACCATGTGTTAATATGTGTTTGTGTCTTACTGCTCAGTCCCTGTTATTGGTAGGGCATCTTACAGGATTTTGAAAACTAGGATTGTTTTTCTTTTATTCTAGATACTATTCTATCTCTTGCAGACCTGTTTTGCTATTCAGCTCTGACTTCCTTATGCTGTCATCTTTAACTGCAACTGAAGTGAAAGAAGAGTAAGGTCCATTGAGAAAAAAAGTGTAACACAAGAAAGTATTTGTTCTGATTAATGCTGAAGAAAAGAGGAATAGACTTTGGTGAGAGAGTGAAAGAAGAGGGACTAAAAGAGGCCTAAGCAGAGAAATCGGTGGGCTAGAGAAAGAGGGATGAGGGAAAGTCAGGAGGAGATTCAGTGCATGGAGAGGTTTCAGGAAATTAAAAATGAAGAAGAAACCAGGACAAGATGGGACCCCAAAAACCTACCTCAAAAAAAAGGAGAGATGGGAAATGCTGAGGAAATGCAGAGGAGGGAGGATGGACAAAAATAAGCAGAGTAGTGTGAGATGGGGAGAAGAGAGAAAAACCTCCCCATATCAAAATGAAACATCCAGAATGGCGGAAGGGGAAACTCAGAAGTACTCTCAATGTACCTTTTCCTTATCTAAGGTTTCCTTCACAGTGTCTCAGATTAAAGCTCTCTGGTAGAGGGGAGTGTGCCAGCAAAAGAAAGGTACTAAGGAGGTATCCACAGTTCGGTAAGACTTGTTAAATGTGCTGTAAAAGACACCTTAGAGTTCAGCTCCTTTTTTGGCTGTGAAACCTCTTGTTGAGATGGGTTTGGTGCTCAGTTTTGGTCCCTTGGATCTTCACTAAGAGATGGAAAGGAAGAAAAGTCCATGTCCCAGAGGGAGTCCTTTGCTGCTCCAGACTGGCTTTGCTGCCTGCGTGTAGTGTCAGAGTGTGCCGGCAGTCACTGTGGACATGATGGCTTTATAGAGCACAGCAGGACAGTAAAGGAATACACGATTTACATTCCCATTTGGCTCATCACATGGGCAAGAAAAGGAGGAGTTTAAACAGTACAGTGAGACAGCATTCCTAAATTTAGTGCTGTTTCCCAGTTAGAAATGAAAGGCTCAGGGAGAGGATCCAGTTATCTGCCCTGCTCTAAAAATATTTTTTTTTCTGCTTGGTCTTCACCTTAGTATTTGAATGGCCATTAATCACTGGGAAGTGAACACAGCATCTTGAAGATCTGTCAGACCCATATAAACAGACTGAAACAAACTGTTACTATTGCTGTCTAGGGAGAACTAAAAACAGACTGATTAATTGTATTGGCACCTTGCTGCCTGTGGGACACTGATAGAGCCTGCCTTATTAGGGAAAAGCAGATCACTCTGAGGTTTCTTTTATTAATACTATTTGCATTATCATCTTCTTTAAATCTATACCTCGCCCTTGAACCCAGATCACAAAGTGAAGATGACAATGAAGTTGGAAACTCTTCGTGTCCTCTGGGAAGACAGAACTGTTTACAGTGCTTACAAGTTACTTTTCCTGAAGAATTCCAGATGGCTGTAAACCAGGTTAGCTCAGGATTCAGCTGGCTTAAATGTAAGGTTGTTACTTACAATGCCTGGTGTGCACAGATAGATGCTTTGGGAGCTTTGAAACTTAGCATCCAGCAGAGAACTCCAGTCTAAACCACATTATGAACTTTGAAGAAACAAGTGATTAATTGGGAAAGAAGACCTAAAGGAAGAAAGGAAACAATGCAGGAGAAATTCTAAAAGTAGCTAGAAGGCTCACAATAAAAGTGGCCTTCATCAACTGGAATGATTTGTTCTCACCTATTACTCCAATGGATTCTAAGCTCTTTTTATATTTGCAAGGGAAAAAAATAAAGGAACTGAGATTTGACTGGGAGAAGACATAAGGCCCTCCACCAGCACATACCAGCAACGTTCCTCTGAGATTAGCCAGAAGAGACTCCAAGCCTGTTGCTAAGCCTCCCTATTTTACAAGGGATTTTGTTCTGTATGCCTAGTTTGCTGTGTCTGTCACCTCAGTATTGCAACAGACATAATTTGCCTCAAGTGTCCTTACTCAACAAGTTCTCGCTTGTTTTGGTTGCCTTGCTTGCGTGGATGTCTTATCAGCTCCAGAACAATATATCAGTTTTACCATAGCACAGCTCCAGTGCTGGACACATTATTTAGTGTCTTACAAGAGGACTAAAGTAGAGCTTGCTGCTGCAGCAGAAGCTTAAAGGTGTACCTCCAGTGCTACGAATGTGTGGTCCTGGCTGAGCCTGCCAGTCCGTCAGCATGATGCGAAATTAGCCCAAATTCAGTTATGCTGAACAATAGACTCTTGTCACTTCCTACAGTGAGGCCTTAGACATATCACTTCTGACACAGGAGTAGATTACTTTCAAAATATTTGTGTGGCAGTTGGGGAACCTGTCTAAACACATCACAGGAATCCTGACTGATCTTATGTAATCACTATAGCACCAAATACCACACATATGTGAGGCTGGGGCTATGTCGTTGTTCTGACCAAGGACAACAGAAGGTCATTAAGTCATGTCCAGACTTTTTCTCTGTTTTCTTTGCAATGGGTGTTTGAACAGTGAAAAGTACCAAAGCAGGAGAGCAAAGACACAACTTGTGAGAGCAATAGACTACAAAAAAGGAAGTTTGAGCAGGAAGGGAACAGAAAAATGTGGTTTGGTAGCACTTGGAGTTCTGATTTAACAGCAAGACTAACAGAAGGAGAAAACCTGTTGCATACGTGATTGGAAAGAGAGCGAGAAAGAAACTCAATCAAGGAGGATATCTGAATATTCTAGGAGGCTCCAGTGTTGGGACCCTGAAGATGAGAAAATCCTAGAATCATTAAGATTGGAAAAGATCTCTGTGATCATCATGTCCAGCTGTCAACCCAACACTACCATGACCACGAAACCATGTCCCATAGAACTTACTTCAGGTTAAGAGATCTAAGCTATTTTGATTTGCAAGAGAAAACCAAGCAAGAGTTTACTGTGCCACATGCATTTGGGGTAACTGGCCATTCCCCATACTTTTTAAATCAAATAAGAACTCAAAATTTGAACTCCTGTCAGTGAGATCAGAGTGCACCCAGTTCCTGCCCATGTGCTATGCGCACCACCACAGTGTTGGTGTTGCATACTGTAGGGACTTCCAGAGGTCCCCTTGCCCTTTGTGTAGGGGGCAAAAAATATGGAAACAGTGGTAATCAGCATGTGCTTGTCTGTCAGCCACTTTAGTTTGTGGCGTGGTGCAGTAGCTTGCAAGTAAATTGGTAATGACATAAGTTGCACTGCCAGGGTATGAACTATGCTGGCTGAGGAAATGGACTTGGTACCTGTGGTGCTGTGCCAGCTGTGGGTGTAGCAGCTTCCTGCAAAGGGGTGGAGAGGACATATGAATGTGGCTGTGTGCTAGACTGGTACATCTGCATCTCCCATGAGTCAGAGTTCAGCCATAGAATTCTCACCCTAGTCAAACAAGACACTTCTGACTGGCACATGAAATCATAGTGCCAGCTTTCCCTCCCCCTTCTCCTCCCGTCCTAGGTTTCAACAAGCTTTTTGGTACAAAAGAAACTTGGTTGTGCCCATCTGCCAGCTAACTTGATTTCTTTTGATTGTGCTGTGAAAAGAAGAGTTCTCTCTGCTTATTACGTTTGTACTTTGGTTATAGTGTCAGGCTTGGGCAGATTAATTGGTTACAGCTTTAGGAGAGCTGTCAAAGTATTTAACCCATTGGAGAAAAATTACCTACACTGGTTATAAACAAGCTTTAAATGCAAAGCAATTACTTAGTGCTAATGAAGCACCATGACTACAGACTTTGTCCAAAAGCAAAAAGCAAAGTCTTATCAGTGGTTCTGTTTACAGAAGGACACAAAAAGATAACCTTTGTTTGTGCAAATACTTACCTGATGTGATCACCCGACAGGAACGGTGAAATTTCTGCTTCTATCTTGGCTGAAGGTTATGCCTCAGATGTCATCAAACAAAAAAGAATTGCGAACTGATGATACTCAATTCTCTTTTTTAGTCTTTTAGTCTCCAGTGATGGGTTTCATTCCTGCTTTCATTGGTTGCTTTAATTTCTAGCACATAACAGTTTAGCGACCTTTAACCAACAGGACTTTGGATTTTATTGTTCACAGGGGCTGGCAAAGCTGGAGGGCTGGTTACTACTGAACTTGGTTTGTTCTTTGCAGGCTTAAGCCTGACTGGTATCCAGCGTTTACAGTACAGCAATCCTGTGAGTCACAAGTTTTCTGTTCTGCATCAGTGGTAAAACTTGTTGGGGAGTTTCCAAACTGCAGAATCTTAAGAAGTGCTTTTAGTGAGACATGCGCCTGAGACCATTTCCTGCTCAGAGGTCACAGGTCGCACTCTGAAGTAGCAGAGGTTTGAGGGCTTTTTGATGAGACTGAACGTCTTCATTTGACCTTTGTCTGGCTCACTCCAGTTTTTTCTGTGTTAAGATTTTACTGAAAAGACACTGTCCAGAGAAGGGCAACAAAGCTGGTAAGAGGCCTAGAACACAAACCCTATGAGGGAGCTGGGGTTGTTTAGCCTGGAGAAGAGGAGGCTCAGGGCAGACCTCATTGCTGTCTACAACTACCTGAAGGGTGGTTGTAGCCAGGTGGGGGTTGGTCTCTTCTCCCAGGCAACCAGCAACAGGACAAGAGGGGACACAGCCCCAAGTTGTGCTGGGGGAAGTATAGGCTGGATGTTAGGAGGAAGTTCTTCACAGAGAGAGTGATTGGCATTGGAATGGGCTGCCCAGGGAGGTGGTGGAGTCACCGTCCCTGGGGGTGTTCAGGAAAAGCCTGGATGAGGCACTTAGTGCCATGGTTTAGTTGACTGGCTAGGGCTGGGTGCTAGGTTGGACTGGATGATCTTGGAGGTCTCTTCCAACCTGATTGATTCTATTCTGTTCTATTCTATTCTATTCTATTCTGTTTGTTGAAAGCTTTAAACTGACCAGCTTCTTTAAAAACCAAACCAAGCCAAACAGTTTGTTATAGCCCATCAATCACAGTATCACAGTACTATGCAGTATCACAGTACTGTGCCCATCAATCAAATGATTTACAAATAACTTACCAGAGATTTCCCATTTGGAGTTTGTAAAGGACCTTTTTTATCAAGGAAAAAATAAAATGCAAGCACATCTTCTGGTCTTAGAATCATAGAATGGTTTGCGTCGGAAGGGACCTCAAAGATCATCTAATTCCAACTCCCGGCCATAGGCAGGGACACTTCCCACTAGAACAGGTCACTCAAGGCCTCATCCAGCAATCTTCAGGAAGTTCCTCATCAGCAATCTTCAGGTTCCACAACCTCCCTGGGCAGCCTGTTCCAGTGTTTCATCACCCTCACTATAAAAAACATCTTCCTAACATTTAATTTCAATCTCCCCTCTTCCAATTTAAGCCCATTACTCCTTGTCTTATCATTACAAGACCTTGTAAATACTCCCTCCCAAACTTTCCTGTAGCCCCCTTCAGATACTGGAAAGGCACTACAAGATCTCCTCAAAGCCTTCTCTTCTCCAGTCTGAGATCAAATATCTCTTTTTGGATCAAGGCCTTATATTAACCCAAGCATGCTCAGAGATCCATCTTATGCAGAAAACAACTTTAACATCTTCATAGATGATCTGGATGAGGGCATGGTGTCAGTCATCAGCAAGTTTGCAGATGACACTAAGCTGGGGGCAGATGTGACTGAGTTGGAGGGCAGAAGGGCTCTGCAGCGGGACCTTGACCGCCTGGACAGATGGGCAGAGTCCAATGGGATGGC
>WAAF01004057.1:75667-107104 GCA_013400475.1 Tricholaema leucomelas | reverse complement strand
GAGGCATTTAAGGCCAGACTGGATGAGGCCTTGAGCAACCTGCTCTAGTGGGAGGTGTCCCTGCCTATGGCAGGGGGTTGGAGCTGGATGATCCTTGAGGTCTCTTCCAACCTAAACCATTCTATGATTCTATGATTCTATAAAACGGATGAACAGGGGCATTGGTTAGGGATGAGGAAGATGGCCTAGACTTTCAGTGTTGAAATGGGGCTGGAAAGAGACTATGAAAGAAGACTATAGTCTGCAAAGAAAACTTTGCTGTGAAAATTTCTTTATCTGGTCAGTGAGGGCTTATTTAAGGCTCAGTTTACAGATGAGATGTAGTATCTCTTTCTTTGCTTGAAAGAATAGTTATTTAGGAATTTATGAGTTCATACAGTTCCTGATGCAACTTTGCAAATAAGAATTACCACAGGAGGGGAAAAAATACAAATAAAAAAACCCAAAGCAACAACAAACACGAAAACCTCAGCAAGCCTGCTACACAGAGTGAAGCCATGCAGTGCTGCTATGACAAACATGATCAGAGAAGAAGTAACGTACCAGCAAAGTGCATTGGTATTGATTGAACTAAAGAAGCACCTTGCCAGTACATCTGCCTGAACAGCAGATTTATGACATGCCAAACTGAACAGGAATTTGGGAAAAGGCACTGAAAAGAGAGGACAGGGAACCTAAGGTGAATCTGCTACGGTGCTCAGATGCACAGTGGAAGAAGCAATGCAGTAAGATATGTGGGCTGGTCTGGGCACATCTGTGTTCACACTCTACTGCCATTGCCAGTGATATGTAGGCCACATGATTGTAAGCTTCTTCCACTAATATTTCCTTCATCTAGAGGTGGGTTTTCTGCAGGATTATGGCTAGCATAGGCAGTTGAACCATATGATCCTTGAGTTCCCTTCCAACCTAGTATTCCACGATTCTGGGTATTCAGCTGACACATTTAAGGTGAGCTAGTTCAGATGCCCCACAGAGGTGGAGACTGCGGGAAGCATAGCTTTTGTTGGCTGATAAATTTACAGGGTAGAAAGGATGCATGTGGAAAATAAAAAGGCCAATCATCTGAGGTCTAAAACTGTTTCCACATCTTTTCAGCATGTCCTGCTATCTCATCTTTAATAATCAAGCCATGAAAAAGCAAGCTACTTAACTCCAGAGCTGCAGTCTCCCTGGTGGGCCTGTCTATTAGCCCCCAGTGCTTTGTAAGCTGCTTAATCGGTTTCTAACATTGGTAGTAGATGTTTTAGAGGAGATCAACAGCTTATCAAGCACCCTGGGAGAGGGAGGGTAAAAGTCAGAATTCATCCATTGATATAGCAGTTCCCTTTAGCATGGTTTGTTGTGTTTGCAGGACACCTCTTCCCCTGAGGGACCTAGCCCCATACTTACCTTATTTAAAGGCAGTATAATTTGACCACCATTTCTGCTGGGCTGGGTTAAATTGCATTTGCTTTTTAATTTATCTACATCCTTGTTGTCAGCCTGGAGAGGGTTTTCCACATTTCAGAAGCTCCAAGTTTGAAATCAGACTGCCTGGTTCTGTCAAAGTGGAAACAGAGTGGAAAAGTGAAAAGGGCCCCATTGAGAAAATGAATCCAACACTGGGAGAAAGACGAATACTCTCTCAGCCCCTGCCTCCTCCCTCCTTTGCCCTTTGTCACTACTTTCTCCCAATTGCTCAGCATTTTCTACTGAGCAGTTTGGGTGTGTTCTAATCCTAAAAGTTTCCCCTGCTTTTGATTACTCTGCAGCCTGTTTGCTCATATCCATGGGCTGCTTTTGCACTGTATCCTGCTGTCATGTAGATTGCATGTGTTTGGGGAATTAACTAAAGGTTTTATTAAAGATTAATGGAAAGATAAGGCATGGTGAGTGAATTAGAAAAGCAGGGAGGGGTAATCTGCAGATGTAAGCAGTCTTTACCCTGGTTAGTCCCAGCTCAATTCGGACTTCTTTCCAAGCCGAGTTTTCTTTAATGATCCTAGAAAATGTGAGTTGTTTCATTCCAAAGCCACTGAATTTCAAAACTGTTGTGTGAGGGTCTGTTCTTAAGTGCAAAAAAAATCAAAATGCCTCCTTCCCAGTAGGTGAAACAGCAAATAATACTATTCTAAAACGAAATCCAGTTTAATTCTCTTTCCAAACTTAACAGAGCTGCATGCTCATATCCATGCCTTATGGATGTGGTAGAGTATGTTGTTGAGCTGTCTGATGATCTGGAGATGGTTGTTACTTGCATCTGTTTGAACAGTGCTCTGCTGGGGAAAACCTAAAATAAAAGGTTAAAAGCAGAGTGGTGAAAAGTTAAACAAGTTGTGGGGAGCCTGGTTTGGGGTGGGGTGTCCCTGGGCATGGCAGGAGTGTTGGAGCTGGATGATCCTTGTGGTCCCTTCCAACCCTGACTGATTCTGTGATTCTATGCAACAGGCATGAAAATCAGCAGGTTGTCTTGTTCAGGAGTAAGGGCTGCATTCTGCTCTTCTACAAGACTTAAAGTTATAATGGGCTGCCCAGGGAGGTGGTGGTGGAGTCACCAACCCTGGATGTGTTTAAGGGTCGTTTGGATGTGGTGCTTGGGGATATGGTGTAGGGTGAACCTTGTAGAGTAGAGGTATCAGATGGACTTGGTGATCCTGAGGGTTTTTTCCAGCCAGAATGTTTCTGTGATTCTGTGATGTCCAGGGAGCTCTGTCTCCTCTTCAGTTACCTGGCTTCTGTGAAACACTGATCAAATTGCAGTCTGATGCCATGGTCTAGTTGATTGGCTAGGGCTGGGTGATAGGTTGGACTGGATGATCTTGGAGGTCTTTTCCAACCTGGTTGATTCTATGACTTCTATGACTCTATTGCTGGAAACACCAAATCCCAGTGAGGTAATAGCTTTGCTAGAACTTTACTGGTCAACAAGTGCTTGTACTGCAGGTGTGTGTAGACCTAACCTTTAACCAAAGGGGCAGCAAGTGATGGTCTTCATAGAATCATAGAATGGTTTAGGTTGGAAGAGACCTCAAGGATCATCCAGCTCCAACCCCCTGCCATAGGCAGGGACACCTCCCACTAGAGCAGCTTGCTCAAGGCCTCATCCAGCCTGGCCTTAAACACCTCCAGGGAGGAAGCATCCACAACCTCCCTGGGCAACCTGTGCCAGTGTCTTACCACCCTCACTGTAAAGAACTTCCTCCTAACATCCAGTCTAAATCTCCCCTCTTCCAGCTTAAACCCATTCCCCCTCGTCCTGACATTACCAGACCTTGTCAATAGTCCCTCCCCAGCCTTCCTGTAGGCTCCCTTCAGATACTGGAAAGCCACTATAAGGTCTCCTCGAAGCCTTCTCTTCTCCAGGCTGAAGAGCCCCAACTCTCTCAGCCTGTCCTCATAGCAGAGCTGCTGCAGCCCTCTGATCATCTTCGTGGCTCTCCTCTGGACCCGCTCCAGCAGTTCCATGTCCTTCTTGTGTTGGGGGCTCCAGAGCTGCACACAGTACTCCAGGTGGGGTCTGACGAGAGCAGAGTAAAGGGAGAGAATCCCCTCCCTTGCCCTGCTGGCCACACTGCTCTTGCTGCAGCCCAGCACAGGGTTGCTGTCTGGGCTGCATGTGCACACTGCCGGCTCATGTTGAGCTTTTCATCAACCCAGACCCCCAGGTCCTTCTCCTCAGGGCTGCTCTCAGCCATTCACCACCCAGCCTGTATCTGTGCCTGGGATTGCACCGACCCAGGTGCAGGACCTTACACTTGGCCTTGTTAAACATCATGAGGTTGTCCTGCGCCCACCTCTCCAGCCTGTCCAGGTCCCTCTGGATGGCATCCCTGCCCTCTAGCAAGTCAACTGTGCCACACAGCTTGGTGTCATAGTGTGTGTATTTAAAATAATCACAGACACAGGTATGTACCTCAGCAAGGTTTCACTGCAGACCAGGGCACCGGGGACTACATTAAAATTAACAGCAAGTCTGTCTTTGGGCGTTCCCATGGGGTAGATATTCTTAGAATCCTTTTGTCACGGTCTTTGGAAATGTTAGCAGGTAAGATAACTAATTAGATACATTGAGATTTAGCAAGCAGAGACACAAAGTGTGACAGCTTGCCTGTTCCGTTCCATTGGCTGCACTTGCTTTCCTTGCCAGCACTCCCAGGCATCATCTGCCCAAAGAGCAATGTGTCCTGCATCACCTGTAACACCACTGCATCAGTGGTCAGTCAATTTACCCAAGGCTATTCCTGTCAATTAAAACTTTAAAAGGGGAGATCTCGAGTTGTTAGGCAACAGGTATTCTCTCCTGAAGTTGCCAACTTTACCAGACTTTGTACACTGGAAAAAAGGGTTTACTGTCTTGTATGTGCCCTGTAGTCCTTGATGGTGCAGTCACAGACCAGGATAGCTTCACCTGAAACCTGATGGTGGTGTGAATTCTGTTCTCTGCTGATGTTAGTAAAGGACATGATACAAGGGTTTGGATGTATGGGCACAGTGCATGGTAGCTGCAATTAGAAACTCTCCGTTAGTTTTATGTGACTAATCAGTGCTGGGCCCGGTCCTGTTCAATCTGGATGAGGGGATNTTAGTTGTATTAATTTCATTCCTGAGTTAGTTAGGGGAAAGACTTTCTTGCACTTTGCTACCTCTCACTTTTGCTCTTGAAAAGATGGTACTTTTATTTGCTCCTTCTGGAAAAAATGTGGCAGTATCCAGAGACTTGGTTAAACTTTAAGACCATTTCTAAAAGATTACTATGTTGGTAGGTTGGTTTATTTTTAGTACTAAGTCCTTCACTACTCTACAGTGATTTAGGTGGTATGACATTAGGAGAGCCAGGGTGTTTAACGTCAAAGACACACTCTCAAGTTGTGCCAGGGGAGGTATAGGCTGGATGTTAGGAGGAAGTTCTTCACAGAGAGAGTGATTTGCCATTGGAATGGGCTGCCCAGGGAGGTGGTGGAGTCACCATCCCTGGGGGTGTTCAGGAAAAGACTGGATGAGGCACTTAGTGCCATGGTCTAGTTGACTGGCTAGGGCTGGGTGCTAGGTTGGACTGGATGATCTTGGAGGTCTCTTCCAACCTGGTTGATTCTATTCTATTCTAAGACTGTTGGACTGGTTTTGGTGAGACTGACAGTTCTTACACTGTTAAACATTAATTAGCACAGAAACTGAGTCTGAAAAAAATTACATTTTTTGGGAAGAGAATTCTTTCCACATATAGTCGATTCTTCATTAGTGGGATCTTTTTAAATGGAAGTCTTGAAGTGGCTATTTTCATGAGTTTAAAATTCAGATGCTTAATCCACTCGTAGGGTACCTAATGTTTTACCTGTTTTTTATGTTAAATAGTAAGATACACAGGTGTGCAAAGAATGGTACAGTGATGGTCTTAATTGTAGAAACACTCTTATTCATGGCACTTATTTTTAGTCCTGCTTATACTACCCCCAAAAGATATGGTAAAGCTGAAAGAGTTCACGAGGCAGCAGAAATGACAGGATGTTAAGGATGGAAATTGTGAGCAAGATGGGAGATTTAAAAAGATTGTGATTTGAGGACTTGTTCATGTGGGAACAGTCAGGGAAAAAAATGAAGTGACAAAACATGGGAATCTAAAATGATAAGTTGAATTGCATTGAATCACTGTGTAAATACTGTTATTCAGAATGTAAGTGGCTTTCATTTGGTTTATCTCCATTTACTTTGGCAACAAAGTGAGCTAAATCATATTAAGACCATTTTCATTCTGAATGTGTATGTCCATACAGGGATTTAATGTAGTGTAATTTATCCATTTTAGCATTATAGATAAACTAATCTGTTAAAATTTAATTAAAACATCCATTTACTTCTGATCAACTTTCCTGACAGTCCACCTGTAGGTGAACCTACAAGCAATGTGAAGAACAGTGTAGAGAAAAGATGAACAGGAGATCCCTGTGTTCACAATAATATAGCACAAATCAGACAGTGAATATGTTTTGCACATAAAAATCCTTAATGGAAATGCTTCTTTGCAGAACACACAGCAAGCATGAGGAACTCAATGCAGCATTACTGAGGCCAGAAGTTTATCATCTTGGAAAGGATTAAGTACTCATAGTGAGAACATCCACAGTTACACTGTGTAAAATAAAATGATTATAAGGCTTTGTAATAGGGATGTTATTTACTGAGGGGATTAGGAAGATACCTTCTGTACTGACAGATGGATAAATTTCATCTTCCTCTGATGTATATAGCAGAGATTATGGCATAGCTGGCACAACAGAAGTATTCCCAATATGAAAATGCTAATGGTTCTGCTCAAGATCTTGTGCATGTGAAGTTCCCTAACAAAAATCTGATGAATAAAAATTATCTCCAATGAAAAGTAAGTTTTATGTAATTTCAGCCTAGTATATTGTTAGATCAGGAAGCCTCAGAAGGGCAAAGAAATGTTTATGACTCATTCACTTTTCCAGACTTCTAATCTCTGCTGTACTTTTATTGCACCTCCTTTTCCATGCTCAAAATGTGGTCCTCCCTGTACTTTTCTATACTGAGATGGAGGAGACTGGAAATGCCCTTGCCAGATTTCTTCCACATGCAAAATGTTAGATTGATTTAGACAAGTTGTTTCATGTGTCCCAACAGTAACAAAAACTGCAAGGAGATGTGGACTACTTCTTACTTGCTGATCTTTTCAGAAGTAAAGTTTCTTTTCCAATCTCAGTCCTCACACATTTACTGAGAAATGCTTGCTTTGGATATATTACTTACAGCCTTATGGCTTCCAAGCCTGTCAGTGGTAATATCCTTGCCTAATAGGTTGGTTTTATACACATATAAAAGTGGTTTCTAACCCATGTGCCTCTGCTGGTAATGGCAGTAGTGTGCACATGGCAATACTGATTGACAAAACTGAGTTTTGGCTAACATACTTAGGGTTTAGAAGTGTTTAGTGATAGGTGCATAACAAACTTCCCCTACCCTCACTTGTAAGAGATATAGCCATAGCTGAAAAAGCATTAGTGTAAACCCTGCTGTATCACTGAGAAAGTATTTTGCTGTCATTTGTTTCATTTGCTGATTCAATATGAGACATATCACCTTAAACTTCTATTTCTCAAAGAGGTTTACCCATGCAGCTGTACCAGCGGAGCCTTTAAAGCTTAGGCAAGGCCTTTTTTTTGCTTGAGGGGCAGGAGGTGGCAAATGAGGAGGAGAATTAGGCTTTCAGCAGACAGGGCTATGCTGAGATGGCTGAAGATGTGTCTGTTGCTGTTCTCTGTGGGAGTTCACTGTGCTTTAACAAGGGCAGCAAAATGCCAGGCACATCTCTGCCATTGTTGTCACAGTTCAAAGCTGAACCCCATAGTGAAAACATTGATTTACATTCACAGCCTCCCAGGCAAGGATTGACATAGGATGTGTAACAGAGATGCAAGTCCTGCAGTGTCTTCCTACCACTATTAATCAGACCACAGGCTGGAAGACATTGCTCAGAGCAGAGATGATTTAAACCGCTAATGGCTTTTAAGTGACACATCAGGTTGTGCTGGGACAGAATCATAGGCTAGATTGTGCCAGAACAGAATTCTAGGCCAGACATGGGTGCATGTCATTAGCAGTTTGGGGTCAGCCAGTACAGCTGATTGGAGTTGGGTCACAAATGTATACCAGACCATAAACATCACCCTCTGTATAAAGGGGAAAGTTTTCCAAGAAGAGAGAAGCCTCCTGCTTGGCCTTTTTCTCTTGTCTGGGTTCCTCTTGACCCTGTGCTCCTTCCTTCTGGTCTTGAGAACAGCTTTCCTGTTTAGTGTGACTGCTGTACCTTTGCTGGGCTGAATATAACTTTATATACCTTGTATTGGCATTGATATCAGTTTTGTTTTTCATTAACTCTGTTTTTATTTCAACTCGTACATCTTCTCTCTTTCTTCTGATCCTCCTCTACTAGAGAGGGATCACTTGGTTGTGGAGCAACTATTGTAATTTAGCCCCAGATATAAACATAGACACAGAGCCCCTGCTCTTAAATATGTGGCAGGAGGTAGGCAGAAACAGGGTGATGAAGCTGGTGAGAAGGCTGGAACACCAATCCTATGAGGAGAGGCTGAGGGAGCTGGGATTGTTTAGCCTGGAGAAAAGGAGGCTCAGGGGTGACCTCATTGCTGTCTACAACTACCTGAAGGGAGGCTGTAGCCAGGTGGGGGTCGGTCTCTTCTGCCAGGCAACCAGCAACAGAACAAGGGGACAGTCTCAAGTTGTGCCTGGATATTAGGAGGAAGTTCTTCACAGAGAGAGTGATTTCCTACACTGTGCTGTAGGTTTTCTGTGGCACACAGCACAAGCAGTTTCTAATGGGATTAAGGTAAAATGGGTCCCACTTTACTATGTGTATGTTTAAAATTGACAGCTGTCTTTCTGTCCTTCCTTTACGATCTGTGACTGTGGTAATTGTGTTAGCAGAAGAATATGAAAGTAGTCCTAGGATGGGAAAAGCCCATGATGCCCATCTCCATAAATATTTAAAGGTCTGATAGCAAGCCAGCAATTAAACAGCTTGTATGCTTTTCTGTGGCTGGCACTCCCTGCAGTTTGCTAGCACTGAGCTGCCTTTCAGCAGAACAGGAAACTTCAGGTGTGCTGATAGTCCAGGTGTGTGTGTAATTCCCCAAGGTGCTGACAGCTCTGATTACAGTTGGTTGTAATTGCAGTGATGTTACAGGTGGTTCTTTCTTACCACAGCTCTGGTGAGGAGGGGAGGTGCTGACATTGAGACCAGCTCGTGGTCAGGAGGAGAGCATGGCAGGGCTGGCCAGGCTTGTGGGGGAAGAGATAGCCAGGGGCACATTGGCAGGTGGCAGCCAAGAGGAGGACAAGTACATCTCAGTTAGGCGTGTTGAAGTCTTCGAGGCAAAGTATGGAGATATAGCAAGGTTGTGAATAGATCTTTTTAATAGCAGAGAAGGATTTTATGCTGTTTTCAACTCAGCTTACTAAATAGATTTGGTGCTTTTACATGTGAATCATAGAATCATAGAATGGTTTAGGTTGGAAGAGACCTCAAGGATCATCCATCTCCAACCCCCTGCCATAGGCAGGGACACCTCCCACTAGAGCAGGCTGCTCAAGGCCTCATCCAGCCTGGCTTTAAACACCTCCAGGGAGGAAGCATCCACAACCTCCCTGGGCAACCTGTGCCAGTGTTTTACCACCCTCACTGTAAAGAACTTCCTCCTAACATCCAGTCTAAATCTCCCCTCTTCCAGCTTAAACCCATTCCCCCTCGTCCTGACATTACCAGACCTTGTCAATAGTCCCTCCCCAGCCTTCCTGTAGGCTCCCTTCAGATACTGGAAAGCCACTCTAAGGTCTCCTCGAAGCCTTCTCTTCTCCAGGCTGAAGAGCCCCAGCTCTCTCATATATATGCCTAGGCCATTTGGGGTAAGTGAATTAAACTTTTTAGAATGGAACTCTTTTTACAACAATCCAGACATGGTGCCAGTGTCTTGCAAGAGCTTCTGAACTGAGATCTCTAGACATACTCTAGTTTTTTCTATCCCCTAGAAGAGGCAGTAGCAATAGAAGCTACTCTTTTTCTGATGCTTTGTGGTAACTAGATTTCTTCTGTTCCTTTTTTGTTGTGCAGATGAGGGTTAGCAGTATGAAAAACTGGACTCTAATCTCATTGCTGTACCTCACTTAAAATGTCTGTTCAGGAGAAAGAGCTAGCTAGGGTTGTTTAGCCTGGAGAAGAGGAGGCTCAGGGGTGACCTCATTGCAGTCTACAACTACCTGAAGGGAGGTTGTAGCCAGGTGGGTGTTGCTCTCTTCTCCCAGGCAACCAGTAACAGGACAAGGGGACACAGCCTCAAGTTGTGCCAAGGGAATCATAGGCTGGATGTTAGGAGGAAGTTCTTCACAGAGAGAGTGATTGGCATTGGAATGGGCTGCCCAGGGAGGTGGTAGAGTCACCGTCCCTGGGGGTGTTCAGGAAAAGCCTGGATGAGGCACTTAGTGCCATGGTCTGGTTGACTGGATAGGGCTGGGTGCTAGGTTGGACTGGATGATCTTGGAGGTCTCTTCCAACCTGGTTGATTCTATTCTATTCTAACACAAGAAACCAAATCTCCCTAGAAAACAGAACACTATTTCAGTCAGGGCTTGAGTGAGAGAAGAAAAAATTATTTCTATTTAATAGATGTTTTTAAAATACATTTTGTATTTACAGAGTCTTTTTCATAGCAAGTAGCCATTTTCAGAGGACTCCTTAAAATGCCCCAATCAGTTCTGTGCAAGGCAGGAAAGTTTCCAATTTTGTGATATCACTCATGAAATAATATCTTACTCAGTGGACATATAAAGTCAGTTAATGTTTCTGCATTCATTTGCCTGCTTAATCTTAAAAAAGAAAAGGGGGCAGGAAAAGGCACATACAATACTCTCTGCCTGAATGCATGTTTGCACTCGTGTGTATTTCAAGTCACCTATATGTATATATACAGCAGTGTGCCCAGGTGGCCAAGAGAGCCAGTGGCATCCTGGCCTGCATCAGGAATGGTCTGGTCAGCAGGAGCAGGGAGGTCATTCTGCCCCTGTACTCTGCACTGGTTAGACCACACCTTGAGTACTGTGTTCAGTTCTGGGCCCCCCAGTTTAGAAGGGACATTGAGATGCTTGAACGTGTCCAGAGAAGGGCAACGAGGCTGGTGAGAGGCCTCGAGCACAGCCCTACGAGGAGAGGCTGAGGGAGCTGGGATTGTTTAGCCTGGAGAAGAGGAGGCTCAGGGGAGACCTTATTGCTGTCTACAGCTACCTGAGGGGTGGTTGTAGCCAGGAGGAGGTTGCTCTCTTCTCTCAGATTGCCAGTGCCAGAACGAGAGGACACAGCCTCAGGCTGCGCCAGGGGAAGTTTAGGCTTGAGGTGAGGAGAAAGTTCTTCCCTGAGAGAGTCATTGGACACTGGAATGGGCTGCCCAGGGAGGTGGTGGAGTCGCTGTCCCTGGAGCTGTTCAAGGCAGGATTGGACGTGGCACTTGGTGCCATGGTCTAGCCTTGAGCTCTGTGGTAAAAGGTTGGACTTGATGATCTGTGAGGTCTCTTCCAACCTTGGTGATACTGAGAGACTGTGATGATACTGTATGTGTTAAAGCTAAGGAAAGCCTTCTCTTGTTCTCTACCAGCCAAATTCCTAGTATCCTTTCAGACTTGTTTGATTAAAACAGCCTTTAACTTTTGCTTGAATACCTGGGTTTTTTAAGCAATAAGATTAGGAGAGCTTGGGGTGGGACAAAATTGACATGTAGCTGCCTGGAAACCTTGGGGGAAGGAGAAAGGAGGAAAGACAATTGAAACGATGAGTGTGAAAGCAGAAATTTGTGGGGCTGGAGTCTTCTTTGCAGGGCTGGTTGGAGAGCACGCACAAGCCATTTCCAGGCGTGTTGCTCGTACTGAAACAGTTTCATCACTCATGTCAGCTGCTGAAGTGCCAAGCTTTTCTTCCCTTCTGTGGGGAAGGTCTTGGAGGGGCCTTGTCACCCTCTCTGCCTTGTGCTATCAATTCACTTGGACTGTCACCAGCTTTTTCTTCTACACCAATCCATCTAAAACTCCACCTTCACCTTGCCCCCTGCTTATGGGTGCTCATCACAGATTAGCACTGCTTGCTCTTGACTGCATTCTGGTTTTATTCCTCTTCACAATGCCTGTTATAGTTAGTGGCAAATTTGTGCAATATCACTGTGATGCCAGATTAAATCTCAGTGGTCTGCTTTTGCTTTAGAGGGGCCATGAACAGCAAATGACTGATGTCAGTGCAGACTGCCTGCTGCAAAGAAGTGAAAGATAGCTTATGATGGCTGTTTATTCAAATTCTCACTCATTTCTCCTTTAGTTTGACTTAGTCACTGGTTTTGTGTTCTGGGGTTGGGTTCTTTTTGTTGGTGGTTGTGGTTTTTTTGTTTGTTTGTTTGGCTTGAGTGGTGAGGTTGGTTGCTGTTGTTGTTCTTTGCAGTATGTTTATCACCAGGTTTCCTTTCTAGATAGTCTCTGCTCTGTGTGGGTGATGAGCTAGCACCACTCAGTGTGCGGCTGTGTGATGTTGCTCATCTGTCAAGGCTAACGGAGGCAAAATGGTGTCATGTATCAGAGCCAGCACCTTGCACTGGTGTCAGCCCAGATGAATGGAGTCCCTGGCCTCACCAGCTCCTGTCTAGCCTGCAACCCATACCAGAGTTTCAACAGACCTTTGGGATGGCCAGGGACTTCCTGCAAAGGCTGTGGAGAGACTAGGAGAGAGAGGATAGGGTGGTATCATCCTCACTGCTGGGAGCTGGGATTGTGGCCCTAGTCATGGCTGTAGCAACAAATGATGGGACTCTCCTGAAGTTACTGCTCTGCTATTTTAAAATGTGGTTTGCAGCAGTGTATAGTGATTGTTGTCTTCTAGTGTGTGCACACAAACATGAAGAAATCATGCCTCTCTTAAGTCACTTGCAATTTGAATAAACAAGTCAGGCAATCTGAAATGGATGACTGAGAGTCAAAAAGGACAAGGAAAACTGACCAGACCAGTATATTGCACAAAAGAAGGGGCAGAGCTGACATCTGATGTCTGTTTCCTTGGGACTTCTACCTCATGATCATCCTTCCTCCTTCCATTTCCCTTTCCTCTGAACTAAAGATTAATTGAGCATTGAAATCATAACAAGAATTCGCGGTGCTAATTTGGTGAACGGAAGGGAAAAAGTCCTCAAGGAAATTAGCAGTCCACAAGCATTGTCTGTTCCCTAGATATAAATGACTAGGAACTTCCTAGCCAGGGAGTATGTTTTCTTTTTCTTTGCAGCTTGCATCATCCTTAGCTAAGCATATTGTAGCCTGCTCATCTCCAAGTCTATATTTTCATTGCAGAAATCCTGACCCTGCTGAAATAATAGAATAGAATAGAATAGAATAGAATCAATCAGGTTGGAAGAGACCTCCAAGATCATCC
The DNA here is from genome assembly GCA_013400475.1 of Tricholaema leucomelas. Classification (NCBI taxonomy): domain Eukaryota; kingdom Metazoa; phylum Chordata; class Aves; order Piciformes; family Lybiidae; genus Tricholaema lacrymosa; species Tricholaema leucomelas. The sequence continues at coordinate 94,134 of WAAF01004057.1, read as the reverse complement.
AGTCCAACCTAGCACCCAGCCCTAGCCAGTCAACTAGACCATGGCACTAAGTGCCTCATCCAGTCTTTTCCTGAACACCCCCAGGGACGGTGACTCCACCACCTCCCTGGGCAGCCCATTCCAATGCCAATCACTCTCTCTGGGAAGAACTTCCTCCTAACATCCAGCCTATGCTTCCCTTGGCACAACTTGAGGCTGTGTCCCCTTGTCCTGTTGCTGGTTGCCTGGGAGAAGAGACCAACCCCCACCTGGCTACAGCCACCCTTCAGGTAGTTGTAGACAGCAATGAGGTCTGCCCTGAGCCTCCTCTTCTGCAGGCTGCACACCCCCAGCTCCCTCAGCCTCTCCTCATAGGGTTAATCTGTCATGGGGTGGAGATTCCATTTACTCTAGGTACTTTAATGACCAGTCTCCAGTTGACAAATGAGGAGAGTACCTGCTCGTTCTCCAGTTAGCAATCAGGTGAAGGCAACCATTGTAGCTTTCTTGCACTTCAGTCTGCTTTTGATTTTCCCCGTTTGTGACAGAGATTGTCTGTGACAGAAAATGGTTTCTGAAACAAATCAAACAATGGAAGGATAGGAGGTAGAGTGACTGCTGCAAAAGAGATCTGAGGTAAACATTAGCAACAACTTCCTGGCTCTTTTGAGCACTTGAGGGTTGTGGGATCTCTGTGGTAAGAAGTTTTATAGCAAGTCAGTCATTGTCAGCTGGTGAAAATGTCCAGAGCTGGTTTTGCTTGCCTTGTTTTATTGTATTGTTGGTTGTTCTTGGAAGAGCATATTTCTCAGCTGTCTTGAAGGTGAGGAAAAGTTACTGACTGATCAGTCCTTCATAAAAACCAAGCAGAGCTGACTGGTGGTAACCAGCAATGGCTTCACTAAGGGCAAATCATGCCTGACAAATTTGGTGGCTTTTTATGATGAAGTCACAGCTACAATGGAAAAAGGAAGGGCAACTGATGTCGTCTACCTGGACCTGAGTAAGGCATTTGACTCCGTCCCACATGACATCCTGGTCACCAAACTGGAAAAGCACAGACTGGATGGGTGGAGCACTCACTGGATAAGGAATTGGCTGGATGGTGGCATGCAGAGAGTGGTGATCAATGGCACAATGTCCACCTGGCGACCGGTGACAAGTGGTGTTCCTCAGGGGTCAGTGCTGGGACCAGTGCTCTGTAACATCTTTGTCAGTGATATGGACAGAGGAATTGAGTGCACCCTCAGCAAGTTTGCAGATGACACCAAGCTGTGTGGCACAGCTGACTTGCTGGAGGGCAGGGATGCCATCCAGAGGGACCTGGACAGGCTGGAGAGGTGGGCCCAGGCCAACCTCATGACGTTTAACAAGGCCAAGTGTAAGGTCCTGCACCTGGGTCGGTGCAATCCCAGGCACAGATACAGGCTGGGTGGTGAATGGCTGAGAGCAGCCCTGAGGAGAAGGACCTGGGGGTCTGGGTTGACGAAAAGCTCAACATGAGCCTGCAGTGTGCACATGCAGCCCAGACAGCAACCCTGTGCTGGGCTGCAGCAAGAGCAGTGTGGGCAGCAGGGCAAGGGAGGGGATTCTCCCCCTTTACTCTGCTCTCCTCAGACCCCACCTGGAGTACTGTGTGCAGTTCTGGAGCCCCCAACACAAGAAGGACATGGAACTGCTGGAGCGGGTCCAGAGGAGAGCCACGAAGATGCTCAGAGGGCTGCAGCAGCTCTGCTATGAGGACAGGCTGAGAGAGTTGGGGCTCTGCAGCCTGGAGAAGAGAAGGCTTCGAGGAGACCTTAGAGTGGCTTTCCAGTATCTGCAGGGAGCCTACAGGAAGGCTGGGGAGGGACTATTGACATCTAGTGATGTCAGGACGAGGGGGAATGGGTTTAAACTGGAGGAGGGGAGATTTAGACTGGATGTTAGGAGGAAGTTCTTTACAGTGAGGGTGGTGAGACACTGGCACAGGTTGCCCAGGGAGGTTGTGGATGCTTCCTCCCTGGAGGTGTTTAAAGCCAGGCTGGATGAGGCCTTGAGCAGCCTGCTCTAGTGGGAGGTGTCCCTGCCTATGGCAGGGGGTTGGAGCTGGATGATCCTTGAGGTCCCTTCCAACCTAAACCATTCTATGATTCTATAAAGCTTCCACCAGTCAAAGGGTAATGAGTGGCAAATCCCAGCCTATCTGTTCAGGAGATTTTATTTTCATTCAGCCCAGAAAGCACATTCTGTGTGGTACTCGAGTCTAGATGAAGTTGGAGCTTACCTCTTTTTCATTCAGCCCAGGAAGCACATTCTGTGTGGTACTAGAGTCTAGATGAAGTTGGAGCTTACCTCTGAGCTTATTAGAAAAAGGCTGTTTCTGGAGAGGCAGAAAGAAAACCACCAGGAAGAGGCAGAAACCTTGTCTTTGGAGGGCGTTGGAAAACTGGAGACAATTGTTGACTGCTCCTTCAGATAGGCTTCCTTCTGCCAGGCGTGCTTGTGACACTAATCTCAGTAACAGAAGTACTTTCTATCCTTTCAGTGTATATAATTGGAGATGGTGGATGAGCTTTGTATCTACCACCCCTTTTATTTTCTGAGTGCCTCTTTTCCTTTTCATGTGTCTTCTGCATTGCGTCAGTGCCTCCTGGCAAATTCTGTGTCTGTCTCTCAGAGCCAAGTGTGCGTCTGGCCTTGAGAAATAGACATAATTTTTGTTCTGTCAGGAGGAGAGGCCAGGACAATCCATCTGAGATCTGAACCTATAGTTCAAGGTGTTTTAGGGATTTCATTTCACTTAACCCATCCCCTGCAGGCATCACATCTGTCTGACGCGTAAATCAGACTGGAGGAATAAGTGGAACCAGTTGCTTGGTGCTCCAGAAGAGGATTATGAGGCAAACCTGTGCCTTTAAAGACAGTGCCTTCTAATAAATGTTATCTGGAGAGAAATACATCAGCCCCTACATAAGTAGTTAATGTTTCTGCTTTGGTGTTGGCTTATAAAACAACATTATCACCTCTACGATGATAATGATTAACAAGCTAATTTAAAAGGGTGAGGTCACAAAGGCATTTGGCAAATCGAGCTTGTTTCATGGTTGCAATGATACAGAGCCTGCACTTTACAGCATTTTTCAGTGCTTTACCTGGAATACTGAAGCCCAGAACAGAGTAGTAGCAACAGATACTCCTCTGTGAGATTAACAGTCTAGGTTTCCTCCTGTGCTTCTAGGACATGAGGAAATTCCAGGTCCAAGTCTGAGGGTTCAAGACAGTTGGAGACATTACTAGCTTCCTTCTCAGTGCTTATTCTCTGACTACTCAGTCCTAGTGAAGTGACGGTGTTCCTAGACATGGTTGTCCCTCATATCCGAGCTGGCAGAATATATGCAGATGTGGATGTAATTCTCTTCCTTCTACTGGCTTCTGGATAGCTTCTGTTAAAATACCCTTCATCTGTTGATTCTCCATTATCTTGGACCTTAATACTAAAAAATGGTTTGTGGGGATATTTTAACTGCTTTTAATTTTGCTTTCATTATCATATGTTCAAAGTTGCTCAGACTAGCAAATTAAATCTAACAGTTATTTTAGTTCAGAAACTCTTAACGTGGTTTAATATACTGTGACACTTCCAGAGTTTGGACTTCTTAACCTTGGGAGCTCCTCACATCAAGCTGAACAGTGTAACTGAAAGCTCAGCAAATAATAGAATCATAGAATCAAGCAGGTTGGAAGAGACCTCCAAGATCATCCAGTCCAACCTAGCACCCAGCCCTATCCAATCAACTAGACCATGGCACTAAGTGCCTCATCCAGGCTTTCCTTGAACACCTCCAGGGATGGTGACTCCACCACCTCCCTGGGCAGCCCATTCCAATGGCAAATCACTCTCTCTGTGAAGAACTTTCTCCTACCATCCAGCCTATACTTCCCTGATGGTGATGAAGGGTATTTATGATCTCCATGCTAGGTAAACATCTATTGCACTTCTTGAAGTTGGTAAAAATGCACAGACAGCATAGGAGATTTGATGACCCTCACTCACATTCACAACATAGGCATTCATTCCTGCCAGAGTCATAATCCCTACTTTTTAGTCCTTAGCTAGCACTGCTGACAGGAGCCCTGCCCTCAGAACAAGCACTCACTGCCCTGAGAAATGTCTGGAAACTGCTGTTTTTTCTCACCTGTCCAGGAAGTTCATCACATCTGATAGATTCTATGATTCTGTGATTTCACTGTTGATGGCTGTGATATAAAGGTTGGGTATTTCCACGGACCTGGTCTAACAGGTAGGAGGAAGTCTATGGAGGCATTAATTAAAGCAGTAGTGGATTACAGCAGACTCATTTTTCCTTCTGTTTCCACATATTCTCTCTCTAGCTCCCCTTTAAAGTCTTTAAAATTTTACCTCCTCAGGAATGACATAATCTGAGTTTGGTGGTGAGTTCCATGTTTCCCTCATCTAAGCAAACTTTGATCGCTTTTTAATGGCACTCAAAAGTTTCTATTATGTCTTTCCTAATGGAAGTAAGTGTCAGGGACTGGAACAAACTCTAACTTACTCTAACTTATTTTGTATTGAGGCTTTTTTTTTTTTTTGGTGGGTTTGTTTTGTGGGGTTTTGGTTTGGTGTTTTGTTTCTCTTCTTTCTGTTTTCCAGACAGTATCAGAGCTGTGAGTTTAAATTGCTATCTCTTTGGGCTGGAACTCTCAACAGAATGAGCTCTGTCACTGTCAACTTGGTAACTTTTCTAGTTTGCTTTTCAATATGAAATCATATATATTGCCACACTGTGCCACATTTCCCTCCTGTGGAACCCTCCTTCATGCTGGGAAGTTTGTGCTCATACAAGAAGTCTTTGATGACTGAAAACGGAAGACAAAGTGACTTGATTTCTCTCTGCCATGTGTAATGGTCTGGAATTTTTGATCCTCTGTATTGCATTGCAATGGGAGAGCTAAGGCTGAGGAGTGTGTGCCTTCAGACGTGGACTTCTACCTACCAGCATTGGAGAGCACAGATGCAATCAGGACAGAGCAGTAGCTCAGCATGTGTTGGAGGTGAGGATACTGCTTCTGCTTTGGTGCAGGGCAGCATCATGGTCTCAGAAATGTGTTGTGAAGGCAGGGCACAGGGGTTACCAGTGAGAGGCTTCTGGACAATGTGTGCTGCTCCTGGAAGCTGTCTGTGAGCAACAGCCTTGTTCTGTGCCCAGCGAGCCACCGAGGAGGATTTCTCTGTCTGTGAAGGATGCTATGCCTTTCCAGTTACTCTCTGAAGACAGCTGGCTGCCTGCTTGCATCTGAAAACAGCACTTTGATAGAGGGAACTATGAGTAAATTCTAGTCTTTGGATAGAAGGATCAGGAAGCCTCTGGGGGCCAGCAGCCCTCCAACAAGTAGTTATACTTTGACTGATCACACATTGCCCTCACGATCGTATTAATGTGATGTATCCAAAGGGATTTCAGCTTCTACCATAGCCCCTGCTGCCTTTCATCTTCTGTGTCTTCCTGCTGAATCAGGAAAAACATAACCTAGTGCATGTGTGTTATGCCTTCCTGCCATCCAAGGCTCTCACAGCCAGTGCCAACTGGCTTCTCTGCCAGTGTTCAGTAGTCCCCATGCTCATAGAGAGAATAATTGTTTCTTTGGGTTTATACTGCTACCCAGGTAAACAGTAGCACAAAGATAGACAGAACAAAAAGGTTGATTTCCCTTTATTCATAACTTTGACTTGTATGAAAAGCCTCTCCTTGAAGTCGTCTAAAATAATTGTCCCAGCACCCCACTGACATGTTCAGATACTTGGTACCCGTTTAGTTTCTCTTACCACTGTAGACAAGTCTCTGCCTTCTCCTGCTTGCCAATGCCACCTTAGCTTTCCTGAGCCAGGCAAGGGAGGGGTGCTGGCTCTTTTAGCTTCTTCCCTCCTCAGCAGCCCCAGCACCTGTAGGCATGCTCTGGCCAGAGAGATGCTCTTGGCAGCGTGAGCAGGGAGCCTTCCCTGAAGCACAGCTGGTGGGAGGTATGTGGCAGTTAGTGTAAAAATCAGTCTTTGTTGGTTTAAACTGCGAGTGCTTAAAGGGCAGGGCCTGTCTCCTGTGTGCATTCCTGTGGGTGTGTGTTTTTATACCATTCCCAACACAGGGCACAGTTAGGTGCTGCAGGCTGCAAAGCCATGTCTCTCTCCTGTGCTTAGAGAAGTGTTTTTCCAGATCCGCAGAGGCAGACAATGATTCTGATCTGAACTCTGGGTCTGGTTAGAGAGGCAACTTGCTTTGGGCCTCTGAACACAAATATTTTCCTCCTATTGTCACTAGGCAGCTTACCTCAGTGTGTTCCAGGTGCAGCAGTGCTAAGATAACTGTAAGAGCATGGTCTCATGCCCAGAGTCCTTTTGGGATGGGTTCCCTCACCAAATTAGGAAGAGAAAGCTGCATTACATCCTCAATCAATTGATGACCAGAATGTCATTATCACCCATCTTTTGCCCTTCATTTTGGAGAACAAAACAACTACACTGACTACAAGGAATTTGGATTAGAGAACAGACCTTGCTCTTCATGTGTGGTATAGGTATATTAGAATCTGAACTCAGCAAAAGAACTGAAATTTGGTTTAGGCTTGATGGTGTTTTTTTGATTGAGAGGCAGAAATACATTTGTAAGCCTTTGCAAGTGCTTGTTGAGGCTATATTCTGTTGCAGGGGTAAGCCACTGGTGAAATTCTTGGTTTCTGTTCCATTGACATACTCCCAACTTAGTTTTGTGCTGAATTTCCACAGCTCATAGTGTGTGATTTCACAGTTTCTCCATTTTGTAAACTTAAATGCCTTAGGAAAGCTTCACTCCAAAGTTTAGGAGTGACTCCAGCAATGAGAACAGATGCGGGCTGGGTTAGATTGCAAGAGGTCTGTCACTGAAAAGCTTTAGTAACAGATACCGCTGTAAAGAATGACATAAATGTTACTGGCTCTGACAAGATGGTCTCTTGAAGTCTCTTTTTCCTGGTATCTGGGTAATACATTTGTTTAACACACTTCTGTTCTTCAATCAGTTGTGTTTCCTTGAAACTCAAAATCAGATTCCAGCATCGGCTGGGAGAACATCCTGGGACTCTGCCATTGTGATCCTGGGATATCTACACTGACCAACCCTGGGCCTCCAGCTGTTATGAGGGAGTGCTTAGTCACAACAGAAGTTTTGACACCTTTGTTTGCATGTCCTACACTCCTTTTCCCAAGCCATAAAACACTCATTGGGGAAGTGTTCCCATGAAACTTCTCTTGAAGACAGCAAGTAAAATCTTCCTTTTTGCTTGCCGGGATAAATTAAGATGAGGATTTTACTCTTATTAGCTGCAGACATGACTGGAAATAGGCTGCAAGGAAAAGTCATATCCTGTCCACAGCCCTGAGGTCTCTGATGAAAGAAAATAACACAAAATTTACAGATGCTAAAAACAGTGATAACATCAGTTTGATGTTGCATTTTGTCTTCCTCCTATAATACAATAAAATGGCCTGTAATTCACATTGCAAAATTGGCATGAACGGCTCTTTGAAGATATCATCTTCTTTGTATGTCTGCATGGCCAGAGTTACAAGCCAACCCACTAAAGTGCTACAACAAGACATACAAATAAACAGAGACAAGTAACACCAGCTCATCGGGGCAGCTGCCTGTTCTCAATCTGTCTTGCTTAGGTTGCAAGCTCTTCAGCATAGGAAACCTTTGTTCATTGTACAGATTTAAATTCACTCCTGGTGTTTAGGAAGGTAATGGATTATGTTAATTTTATTTATTACATTACATGAAATGTGATTTTAATTCAGAGGCTTAACTGCTAAGTTCTTGCTGACAGTGACAGTAGAGATTTGGAGTTTGTCTGCAGCTCTGTCTTTGGCTTGACATTTAAATCTGAGCTTTTGTGGCCTGTCAGAGGTGGTTACTGTGTTATGAAAATGCTTTGGAACTTACATAGGTACTGTGGCTTACTGATAATTTTTGTATGCCTATTTAATCTATTAGTGCTAAATGGCTTTTTGGAGAGTGACTGTAGTCATGTCACTGCCTGAGTGGTTTCACTGTTTCTTCCCTCCTGTTTATTGAATACTACCAGCTTTTGTGTCTTTTCCCTACTCCCACTTTGCTTGGCTATCAGACCTTCTGTAGCTATGGAATCTGCCATCAAAAAAAATCTTCCTTTAAAATGAAAAATAAAACTCAGCCTAGGGGAGCTAAACTAATTTCTGGCCATCTGTTAGAAAGTTAGCAATATCACTACCTTGAACTATGGCTTCGTTTTCATATTTCATGCAGCAGCTTCTCTGCATTGTTTATATTCTGGTTGAAGGGGATCTTCCTATACCAGGATGCAATAGGAACGTCATTTTTCCTCTAACATGAGCAGATGTCCTATCTGCAGTGCTAGCAATAACATTGCTGCTTCCTGTTGTTGCAGATGTTGTTAGCAAGCTGGAGCTGAAAGCACAGAGAGGAGGTCATTTCAGCATGTACCATTCAGTGGCATCAACATCAGTACTACCAGCGCACCTCTTCCATATGTGCTCTTTAATAGTGGCCATCTCTGCTAGTGGGCAGGTAGCTGTCCAGGAACACAGATTTATTTCCTTTCTACTTTACATGGGGAAGGAGTGCTCCCAAGATCTCTGTTGTTCTTTTCTGCCTTGACCTTTGCTTTCTCTAGATTCATTTATATTAAGCCCAAATTGCAACTGGTGTGTTAATCATAGAATCATAGAATGGTTTAGGTTGGAAGGGACCTCAAGGATCATCCAGCTCCAACCCCCTGCCACAGGCAGGGACACCTCCCACTAGAGCAGGCTGCTCAAGGCCTCATCCAGCCTGGCCTTAAACGCCTCCAGGGAGGAAGCATCCACAATATATTTAGGGAAAGGGTACCTGAACTGAACCTGGCATGCATTTAAGTGGAAATCTCCCCACTCCTATGCTTCAGGACACAGCCTTGCTTTCAATCAGCAATTATTGCATTCTTTTTACTTTTGATAGGAGGTCACTATCAAATCCCGTGACACATTTCTACCGCTAATCTGGCAGGCTGCCATTCAGACCACAGGAAGCCCTGCAGAGAAGAATATGCACTTAGGGCCTTATTCCGTCTTCATTATTCCCTACACCAGCAGAATTCCTTAAAGCCTCTGGAAGTTTGATCTGAATGGGAAGTATTTTGCCTGAATAGCACCCCTTATTGAGGCATTGTCAGTGAGTCACAAACTGAGATGAGTGTTGTGGCTAGCAGTTCAATCTGTACTGCAGGGCTGTTTTTTCACACCAACACAAGGAGTGCTAATCACTTCTAATGGTCTAGCAGGATTGTCTGGCAGTGAGGGACTTCTTGATTTTTGAGAGCTGGACATCAAAGGAGGGGGGGGGAAGTTCCTATTCAAGACTTTATCTGAGAATTTTTTCATTTTGGCAATAAGGGGTGTACATGGTTTTAATGGTTTTCAGTGGGAAACACAACCTTACTAAAGAATGAAAGCCAGGACAAAATGTGTGAAAAACCTTGTACTTTGGAGGCAAAGGAACAAAGGCAGAAATGTGATTTGTACATAAAAATAAGAAATGAAACTCATAAATATAAGGCAGTATCTGTAGCTGCCAGGTAGATGATATTATGGAAGCCTCAAACTCTTTTTCCTTTCTACTTTTTTTGTGCCTTAGTGTGTGAATGCATTGCTGTACTTCTGATGACTGTGAATCCTGTGTGTTATTGCTACATGGAGACTTACAGAGACAGTAACTTTGTTTTTGCATTTGGTTCATTGCCAATTTGTTGACTATTAATAATCACAGTATCACCAAGGTTGGAAGAGACCTCACAGATCATCAAGTCCAACCCTTTACCACAGAGCTCAAGGCCAGACCATGGCACCAAGTGCCACGTCCAATCCTGCCTTGAACAGCTCCAGGGACAGCGACTCCACCACCTCCCTGGGCAGCCCATTCCAGTAGCCAATGACTCTCTCAGTGAAGAACTTTCTCCTCACCTCAAGCCTAAATTTCCCCTGGTGTAGCTTGAGGCTGTGTCCTCTTGTTCTGGTGCTGGCTGCCCGAGAGAAGAGAGCAACCTCCTCCTGGCTACAACCATGCCTCAGGTAGTTTTAGACAGCAATAAGGTCTCCCCTGAGCCTCCTCTTCTCCAGGCTAAACAATCCCAGCTCCCTCAGCCTCTCCTCATAGGGCTTGTGCCCGAGACCTCTCACCAGCCTCGTTGCCCTTCTCTGGATGGCACCCCCTATTGAGGCGTTGTCACTTGTGATTTCATGGAACTATAATAGTCGGGTAGTAACTTCTCTGTTGTTTTAACCAGCAGCAGCTAGCCACATCTCTGTAGTAACAAAGACTGTCTCAGTCCTTCAGGGAGATCTGGTGGTATTTTTGTGTGTGTGCTCATTCAATATTGTCTTCTCTTCATTTCAGGTTATTGAAGGAAAGCTGGCTCCTTTCTTAGGGAAGGTGATCAAGTTTGCCACCTCTCATGTATACAGCTGCAGCCTTTGTAGTCAAAAGGGTTTCATCTGTGAGATTTGCAACAATGGAGAGATCCTTTACCCCTTTGAGGATATTTCTACAAGCAGGTACTGTAACATCAGTCGTACATTTGACTTGCATAGCATATCTGTGTGGATTCTCAGCTTTATGAACTCTTAAATAACTAGGGACTGGATCCCTCTAGTTCACCTCTCTGGGCAGCTTCACTAGGTCCAGGGAGGCCACCACAAGCAGACTTGTAGTTCCCAAAGTCCAGTAAGTCTCAGAACAGCTCAAAATGGAAGAATCACCAGCAGCAGCATGCAGTGTGATTTACCCAAAGCTCTTCTGCGTTCTCAGAGTGTTCTGAAAAGCCAAATGAATTCTCTGGAGCGATCACAGACATTTTTCTGGTATCTGATGTGACAGTAACAATAACCATCTATTCTTTAGTGGTTTTCCTTTGAAATGTTGTGGTTAATTCTCTACTTTCTGCATGCCTGCTGCTCTGTGTCCAGGTATGAAAGATTTTTTTTTTTTTTTAAGGATATTGCTATTCTCAGGTGGCTGTAAAATAAATATAAGTGGATGGCAGTCCTAAGCTAAACAAAATAATCTTTATTTCATATTGTATGGAGTAGTGGATGCTAAATAAGGGACAGGAGTTGCACAGAAAACCTAGGAGCAAAGCCACAGTAAGCCAGATCAGACTTGGCGATGTAGCATCGCTCTTTTTTTTGTAGTGTTTTGGATTTTGAATAAAGGAGGATGTTTTTAGTTTAGATTTTTAACTCATCAGAAAGACAATATATCTGACAGCACAGCATTTCTCCATAGGACTTCTCTGGCTTTTTCAAATGCAGTCATTTTAATTTGTCCTTCAAAGTATTCCATTGAAGGGAACAAAAATTGGAGAGCCTTCTTTGGAAACAATCAAGGTCAGCCTGTTGAAATGGCTTCATTAAGAATCTTATTCCCCTGCATGCAGAGAGATGTTAAATTATGAGTAACCAAGGACTACTCTTTGGGGATTTTCAGCCTGACCTGAGTTTCAAAGACTGTTTGCACATTCTGTTTCCAGACTTGTATTTTAAAAAATGGATTTGCAAAGCAGTGGGCATAAGCTAAACAAGGTGTGCAGCTGAGCTCTGCAAACAGTCTTCAAAGAAAGAATGCATCTAGGGTACACGGCGAGATAGGCTGAGTTAAAAAGAAGAGGACTAAAATGACATAAACCATAAGCTGTCTATTGAGATATACAATTGAAGATATTCCCAAAAGATTGATGAGAGCATATGAGGAGAGGACAGGTTTACTTGACATGTTTGTGCATTTGATTTGTCTGGCAGTTTTTTTGGGTCACAAAGTCGTTGTTGTGTTTACATTGTTCCCCTACTCTTCAGCTGAGATCAGACCTACCTTGCAATTATAGAGTTTTAAAACCTTCTGGAATCAAGTAGTATTTGTCAGCAGTTCAGTTAAAGCTAGAAGAAGCTGCTCTAGCAGCTATTTCTATGTGAATTAGAAGCCAGAAATCACTTTTGTTTGTGTTGCACAAATATTAAGTCATGGTTGATGTCATGCCAAAGACAGTGGTCTTTGTTAATGGTTTTAATTAAAACACAATCAGCATGAAAGGTTCTCCAATTCCTTATTTTGTCAGCAGTCATTCTGCTTACTCCTTTTATACTCCTTATCACTGAACTTGGCTTTTATTCCCAGCGTTTTCCATTTCCCTTCCTAGTTAGTTTTCCTATCTCATTACTACTCGTTTGTGCACATGCACCTTTGTGAAACTAACCAGATTATTTTAGTTCCGTATTTTCGCTCTTTCCCACCTTCAGGATGGAGGCAATCCATACCAACAGAGGAGCTTGTTTGTTTTACTGTGCAGCTCCACCAGCTGCAAAGCAGTGAGGGAGAAGGCCAGCCAGAGGGGGTTTGTGTTTGTTTCCGTTTCATACGGATGTGATTCCTGAGATGGGTGATCTGAGCACTACAGTGAGGAGAATGATTAGAAATAGGTAGCTGCATAGCATAACCTGTGGCAGATGGAATGGCAAAACACAAAAGGTTCATGTGAAGGCTTCCAATTATACCTGAAACTTCTGATGACGTGTTCAGCTTGCTTCTTGGTTAAGTGTCTTACAGAGCTCTGAGTAAACAGTTAGCTTGGCTTTGTGATTTAATTGTACTATTCTGCATCCACAATGTGCAGTGAGAATTGGTTACATTTCCCTTTCTTCATCCCGTTTTTCTGGAATTTCTGTCTACAGCACAGTATTCACATTTCATACTCAATACTAGATTGCCAAGTACTGTGGCTGTGGCTGCTGAGTTGTGGAGAGAAAAGCAAATGAGCTCTGTGGACCGTATTTTTTCTTCCTTTTGAATGTTGCTCATTCACTTTTGAGTGTGCTACTAATTCTAGCAGCAAACCAGGCTGTTAGGTTAGAAATATTCAAGAGTGGGTGCATGGCAGCTATTGCAAATTTCACCTCTCTGATGAATATTTGAAAATGAAGTCTAAGGGTGGGTGGGGGTTGTTTGTCTGTGTCTATTCTGTGCTGGCATTTGTTTTTCTGGCTACCTCCCTGACCTTTCTTGCTCTTTGGAGAGAAGAGTGACAGCTGGCAGAGAGACCATTACAATTCCAAGGTGGTTCTCCACTGGCTGCTACCTTCCAACTTCATGATCTCTTAGGTCAGCTTTGAGGTGGAAAGATTTTCTCTCTCCAAAATATGCTCAGCATATTCATGAAGGATGGATCTTCTTTAGATAGCAAGAGCTGAGAGCAAAGGAGTGCCCCTCTTGAGGGCTGGAGTTTCTCTTTGGTCAGGTTATTTGCCTGAGAGTCATTTCTGTCGGTACTTGAGCAAACAGGGTGAATACCTGGGTTATGCACTCTTCAGGGTTTGAATGCACATATTGCATACCCTTCTTTCACTAATCAGCACGACACATTCCTTTGTTGGCAAACAGTTCCAAAACAAACACAATCAATTCACTTAATTAGCGGGTCTGTGGGCTGTGTTTGGCAGGCTCTTTACATCCTGCTCGACAATACAGTGCAACAGTTTGCTGTCTTGAATATAAGGGTGGGCCCCACAAAGTCGTAGGCTTTCTACTGATATTTCCTTTCTGAGGTGGCCATTCTGCATAGAGCATAATGAAAGCTGTGGTTCAGTGGTTAAATAATTTCTTAAAAGCTGTCTCATCCTTCGGGATGCATCTTCCAGACAGTTCCTCTACTGTCTTACCCATATTTGTATAGCAGTTCATCACAGTTATTCCTACACTTCACAATTTTGGTATCTTTTTAAGGCTTTTAAATCATGACAATTGTATTTAAAGCTTCCTGAGCTAATTGCAGATTGTGTAGACCAAATTGCCAGGTAATGTAAACTCTCAGCTCGGCTTTTGCTGGACCTCTGGCAATTTGACCTGAGCATCTACCTCCTGTTTAATTTCTTGGACCAGCTTTACACTGGGGGCTTACATTCACTGAATAAAAATAAAATTAGTGACAGAATAGGATATATATTTTTTTTTTGCAAGTGTTGTGAAATGAATTTAAATATCCCTGTTTATAAATTTGCTTCCCAGAGCTTGCCCATTTGTTAGCAGCCAAGCACTGCCCCCGACTTGTTCTGATGCTGCTTGTTCTTTGTTAACACAATGAATACTTTTTTGTTTCTTTCTCCAAAAACTGAAAAAAAAAAAAAAGCAGAAGTGAAAAGAAAATACCTATGTAGTGGTACTGTTGTCTGTAATGTGTGGCTGTACTTGTTTTATAACCTCGAATAATTTTTAACAGCTTCTAAATCTTGAGGAATAGGAAGAAAAATACCACTGGAACAAGAATAGGATATTTAATTTATAAGGGTTTCTGTCCAGTTAGATAACTAAGTAATTATAGTTATGCTAGAGATTATTATGAGATGCCCAGTTAATAGTTTTGGTCTTACCTGTGTGTCAGCCATCCTAGTGACTGCTTTCACAGGCAGTTAGTGGTGTTTTGTTGCTTACTTGTTGCTTATTTAGTCAATTCCTCGCCTTTTATGTTATGGCTTGCAGATGTATGTGAACCATGGAGAGTTGCTCTTTTGTGTTCATGCCCATTTATCAAAGCTAAACTGTTTTCACTTTGTGAAGTTAATTTGTTCTGCAGATCAGTTAAGACATGTATACCTTTTAAGATACAAACCAGAAGACCAAAGTTTAAAATAGAAGTGCTGCAGAACAGGCCTGACTGTATCAACCAGCTTAGGTGCTTCTATAATCTTTGGCCACCATCCTGATAAGACTCATGAATGTACTTTACACAAGTATACAAGACAGTAAGTCTTTATGTGCCTGCCAGAGTCCTTGCAAGATTGCAGCTTACTGTGTTATAGATGCTGCATCACTGAACAAAACCAGTTTTGAGCTCTTGGGAGAGTGTTAAAGATGAGTACTAAGTGGAGAGACTGAAATGTAACATAGAGCATAGGCATCGCTCAAAGTACATCATTGTCCTGCTTGCTTTGATTAGTTTGGTTTGTGCTAGACAGCATTACCCGAACCCAGTTCACCTGGGCTGTGCTAGCTCTTAGCACCTAATTTTGGGGAGAGCTTAGCTTATCAGATGTTGATTGTTCAAAGCACCCTGCAGTGATCTGCTCAGCACTTCTTTAAAGAAACTTAGGCACCTAAGAAGATGCTAAATTCTCTTGATAATTTAATTTCACCTCAATCTGTCAAAACTGGTCAAAGTTTTCTGCCTCAGACCTGACTTTTTTTTTTGGCTGTGCAGGGTATTACATTAAGGTTATCTAAAATATATGAAGAATCATGGAATCATAGAATGGTTTAGGTTGGAAGGGACCTCAAGGATCATCCAGCTCCAACCCCCTGCCATAGGCAGGGACACCTCCCACTGGAGCAGGCTGCTCAAGGCCTCATCCAGCCTGGCCTTAAACACCTCCAGGGAGGAAGCATCCACAACCTCCCTGGGCAACCTGTGCCAGTGTCTCACCACCCTCACTGTAAAGAACTTCCTCCTAACATCCAGTCTAAATCTCCCCTCTGCCAGCTTAAACCCATTCCCCCTCATCCTGACATTACCAGACCTTGTCAATAGTCCCTCCCCAGCCTTCCTGTAGGCTCCCTTCAGATACTGGAAAGCCACTCTAAGGTCTCCTCGAAGCCTTCTCTTCTCCAGGCTGCAGAGCCCCAACTCTCTCAGCCTGTCCTCATAGCAGAGCTGCTGCAGCCCTCTGAGCATCTTCGTGGCTCTCCTCTGGACTGGCTCCAGCAGTTCCATGTCCTTCTTGTGCTGGGGGCTCCAGAACTGCACACAGTACTCCAGGTGGGGTCTGAGGAGAGCAGAGTAAAGGGGGAGAATCCCCTCCCTTGCCCTGCTGCCCACACTGCTCTTGCTGCAGCCCAGCACAGGGTTGCTGTCTGGGCTGCATGTGCACACTGCAGGCTCATGTTGAGCTTTTCGTCAACCCAGACCCCCAGGTCCTTCTCCTCAGGGCTGCTCTCAGCCATTCACCACCCAGCCTGTATCTGTGCCTGGGATTGCACCGACCCAGGTGCAGGACCTTACACTTGGCCTTGTTAAACGTCATGAGGTTGGCCTGGGCCCACCTCTCCAGCCTGTCCAGGTCCCTCTGGATGGCATCCCTGCCCTCCAGCAAGTCAACTGTGCCACACAGCTTGGTGTCATCTGCAAACTTGCTGAGGGTTTAAAGAGAAACCCTGAGAAATAAAATATGCTTTTTCATCAAACACTCTGGAACTGAATTACCTTTAGAGGTTAGTTTTGCCTACCTTACGTCAGAGTGGTATTAACAAGAACGTTCAGTGTAAAGGCAGAAATTTACTTTAAGTGGGAGTATCCCTGCAGTTCTGCTTTGTGCTCTTCCCTGCTGGCCGAAGGTGGCAGCCATCTCACAGTTTCTGGTTTTTGGCTTCCTTAGAGAGAATAGAATAGAATCACTCAGGTTGGAAGAGACCTTCAAGATCATCCAGTCCAACCTAGCACCCAGCCCTATCCAGTCAACTAAACCACGGCACTAAGTGCCTCATCCAGGCTTTTCCTGAACACCTCCAGTGACGGTGACTCCACCACCTCCCTGGGCAGCCCATTCCAATGGCAAATCACCTGCTTCCTTACTGTAGGTATTTTCAACTTGACAGTCAAGACCTTTTAATTATTCCTTTTCCTTCTTCATGCAAATTTCCTTTTAAAGGCTTCTCCATCTACCAGATGGTTGTAAACCAGCCAGCCACTTTTCAAATGCTTTTTAGCCCATGAAAGTCACCATTAAGTGCTCCTGACTTCCAAGGTTACCTTAAAAATCTCACTGTTTATATACTTATTTGTTTTTTAAATTGAAAGCTCTTTTTTTTTTCCACTTTGAGTTCAGGTAGGCATGTCTTGTGCATTATGGCACAAAATCCAGATGCCTTTGCCTTTCTCTTTTATTAAAAGCATAAATCCTCTCTTTAATCACAGAATTACCAAAATTTTGGGGCTCCAGCCCAAAACAAGTTCTTCTGTGAGCACCCAAAACAAACACCTGCTCTTCAGTTTTTCTGGGTATAGCAATGGAGAAGTTGACCCAGAGGATCAGCCTATCGGTGATTTTTCTCTCCCCTCCAATGAGCTGCTCACTTCTCCCCCCATTTGTGAGGCTCTAATATCTGACTGCTTTGAACATTTGTTGGATTTCAGCCTTGGTAGTGGGTGCTGGCATTACAGGATGAGGGGCAGGAAACGGTGCAGCTGGGGAGACAGGCAGTGGCATGTCATGGATGACCAAGCTGGTGCAGGAGCTTATTTATTCTTCCTTCCCACCTGCCTGGGGTACTTCTCCAGCATCTCAGTCTAACTCATGCTGGGTAAAAGTGTGCAGACCCTGGTCTGACAAATTTTCATGCACAGACTCCAGTTAATGTCATGTTTAGTCATCCTGAGGTGGCATTACTGGAGTAGCAGTGATAGTTTTGGTCACAAATGCTGCATCATTTTTTACAGTCTTAAACTGTGCCAGGGCAAGTTTAAGCTGGACATTAGGAAGAAATTCTTCACAGAAAGGCTGATTGCCCATTGGAATGGACTGCCCAGGTAGGTCGTGGAGTTGCCATCCGTGGAGGTGTTTAGAAGGAGATTGGATGAGACACTTACTGCCATAGTTTAGTTAATTAGAAGGGTTAGGCGATAGGTTAGACTCGATGATCCTATAGGTCTTTTCCAACCTGGTTTAATTCTGTGATTCTGTGATCATGCCATACTTGGGCTGGTCCCTGTGGCTGTTGCAGAGGTACAAACTCCAGGCATTCCACTTGGTGAGTCCCATCAGTGCAGGCTGGTAGTTCCTATACACTTTTTGCTAGCTGCCACCCATAACCAGCTCACTCTTCTGCATCGGTTCCCCCACCACACAATCAGGGCCAGTGGTTTGTCGTTACAGTTATCTCCACTATTTTTGTACTCTCCATGGCCAGCCCTTGACCCAGACTTAAAAATAAGGAGCATCTTCAAGCTCTGCTGGCATATCAAGGGTAACCCCCATCCCATGAGCTGGTATATGGAAAGGAAAACACAATTGTGCTTTACATCACGACCGGCTATCATGACCGGCTCCTTGAATTACTCTTTTGAGTTCAGTCATGTAACAATTTGAGGGGCTGGGTAGTAGGCTAAGTTTTTGGGGAGTTTGACCTCTTTATTCTTCTCCTTTTCCTTTTCCTTTTCCTTTTCCTTTTCCTTTTCTTTTTCTTTTCCCTTTCCATCTTTCCCCTTTCCTCTCCCCCTTCCTCTCCCCCCCCTTTCCTCTCCCCCCTTTCCTCTCCCCCCTCTCCTCCCCCCCCTTTCCTCTCCCTCCTTTCCTCTCCCTCCTTTCCTCTCCCTCCTTTCCTCTCCCTCCTTTCCTCTCCCTCCTTTCCTCTCCCTCCTTTCCTCTCCCTCCTTTCCTCTCCCTC
>WAAF01004057.1:42179-75530 GCA_013400475.1 Tricholaema leucomelas | reverse complement strand
CCCCCCCTACTTTCCTTTCTCCTCCCTTTCCTTTCCCTGTTCCCCTTTCCCTGTTCCCCTTTCCCTGTTCCCCTTTCCCTGTTCCCCTTTCCCTGTTCCCCTTTTCCTCCCTTTTCCCCTTTTCCTTCTTCTCCAGAGACAATTTTTTCAAAAGCAAGTCTGAAATATCAGCAGTTTTTAAGTGTGATGTCTTAAAACACAAACCTGTGTTTAGTAAAGACCTTAACTGTGTCATTCAAGGCATTATCTTAACAAGCTCTTATTGGGACAAATCAATGTCATATTAGTACCAACTTTCTTCCATTAATTTCTGACATGACCATCCTTCCTGAGGCAGGCTCCTTGTGATGGTTCCTAGGTAACTGTAATAATATTGCTGCATGTGTGTGTCAGGCATTGATTGCCTTTGGGGCTTTTTTTTAAGTTGTAATTGAACACAGGCTACTTCATTTTGCTTTTCTTTGTGTTCTGCTAAAGTCTTTGGGAGTTTTGAAGGGCATGTCTGTGATATTTGTAGCTGAACAATTCAGATATACTTCCAGACAGACACATGTGCTTAGTGTGGGATAGACATGCTGGAATGCCTAGGCAAGGTGTATTTTAGCATGGCTAACTTACAGGTGGCTTAGTATTTTGCGTGCTTGGTGAATGTATAGCATCATCTATAGAACAACTCCATTCTATCTTGTTTTCAGTCTACATGAAGGGAAAGAAAAGAAATTGA
The DNA here is from genome assembly GCA_013400475.1 of Tricholaema leucomelas. Taxonomy (NCBI): domain Eukaryota; kingdom Metazoa; phylum Chordata; class Aves; order Piciformes; family Lybiidae; genus Tricholaema lacrymosa; species Tricholaema leucomelas. The sequence continues at coordinate 74,806 of WAAF01004057.1, read as the reverse complement.
GTTCCAGCCAATGAAATTCTTACTGAAATCTCTTTCAAGGGATTACTCACTTGAGGAAATGTGTGCAAGGTCTGGCACAGAGGAAAGCTGACTTTAAATGAAATAATTGGAAGTTAATGCATAAAATAACAAGAGAAAGGATGGTGGCTGAATATGGCACTGTAATGAGACTGGGGAGCTATTTGCCCTTAGCTTTTCTGAGAGCTCCTGGCTGACCTTGAGTGAGTCAGTTCACCTCATTTCCCATTTGTGGGATGAGAATGGCTACATATCATTTGTTCATTTTGGGGATGAACAGCATAACCATGAGCTGCTTTGATTCCCCATTTGGTGTTTATAAACCAGACAGATACAGCCCATGTGCATGGTACTGAAGCATGATGCCTAATTAACCTTGCTAGTCACAGATTCATCCCAATGTAGTGAATTTGCCAACCTGTAAGGTTGCTGGGAGGCAAGTAAATCTGTCTTTCAGATGACATCCTAGATCGCCAGCGATTGTTTATTGTGTCTGCTTAAGGTAGAAGGCCATTGAGAAGCCTCTTGATGTTGCATGTCTCTCTTTGGGCACCTTATCTTACCTAAATGGTGATGCAGTGCAGAGAGAGGAGAAATATGAATACAATCAATTGGTTGTGCAGAATCTAGAATTACTTGAACAATAAGCCCATGAAATATGTGTGGGAAGCATAAAAAGCATTTACCAGAGTTCACAATTTCCCATATATTGATAAGTGTATGTTTTGAATGCCCAGATGCTAACATTGGCATTTTCTCAGCTTACAATGAATGACTTCATGCTTTTAAAGCAGAAAGGCTTTTCTTTTGTAAGTAGTAATGATAATAAGAGCATAGAATCATAGAATGGTTTAGGTTGGAAGGGTCCTCAAGGATCATCCAGCTCCAACCCCCTGCCATAGGCAGAGACACCTCCCACTAGAGCAGGCTGCTCAAGGCCTCATCCAGCCTGGCTTTAAACACCTCCAGGAAGGAAGCATCNCTCCAGCAGTTCCATGTCCTTCTTGTGTTGGGGGCTCCAGAACTGCACACAGTACTCCAGGTGGGGTCTGAGGAGAGCAGAGTAAAGGGGGAGAATCCCCTCCCTTGCCCTGCTGCCCACACTGCTCTTGCTGCAGCCCAGCACAGGGTTGGCTGTCTGGGCTGCATGTGCACGCTGCATTATTGTGCTTGTCTAGCTGTGAAGAGCTTTGCCCTTTCTCTTTCACCGTTTTTGGTGCAATAGAAATTATTTAGAGGACTGACTCATTCTCTGCATTTCTGTTGCTCTGGTGTTCAAACAAGTAACATCCTTAGACATAAGCCAACCCCTTACAGTCTCAACAGAAATTGAGTAGGTCAGGAATGAGGGAAAAAAAGAAGAAAACACTGAAATAGAGAGGAAGCTATTTTAGATGCCAGCTTAGAAGATGGAAGGTGTGTATGAAAACAACATGCAGTGTTCAGCAGTTCTTCAAATAATGTTTGAAAAGTAACAAGATGCTGTTGATGTGCAGTACCATTTGTATCATTTGTTAAAGAAGGAAACATGAAAGGCCTTGAATGTCTGTGGCTCATCAGCTTGTTACCAGTGATATATAGAAGTCTCACAAAAGATGCAGGGACTTTCTGGCCTATAGCCAAAGACATCAAGGTTCAGAAATGGTTCTGGAACTGTGAAATTACCTATGGCAACAACTTGGGTTAGGGGAAAGATAACTAAGTATAGTCAACTACTAGGTGAGCCTTTTATAGACTACAAACATATGTGGGTTTTGGATTGGTTGGTTGGTTCTTTTCTCCAGAGAAGTAAAAGCTTTTGGGAATATCAAAGCTTCAAAACAACAGTAAGGGCAAACTGTGAAACTCACATGTGGGGATAAAATTAGATGTCAGGATTAAATAAGCAGCTATCTGTTTGTAACAATCTAAGAAGTAATATAATTTTTGTAGAGTATTTGGTATCACTGGAAAATTTCTCACAGTGAGATTAGGAGTGGTCAACCAGTTGACATTTCCAGAGTCAGTTAAGACTGTCAGCTGTACCTGACATTATGAAAAGCAGAGCTGTAGATTCCTTGGGGGTAGTATAGCTCCATGACTTATCATTTGCACAGAAGTAGAGCAAGATTGGTGTTACTCCCTGGCCCTGGTAACTTTCTTTAGCAGTGAAGTTGCAGAGAAGGTTGACCTGTGGAGAGCAAGAGGCAGTTTTGTTCTTAAATTCAGAGACACTGTTCTTCCAGACTGCTGTTTTGTTGTCATCTGCTCCCCACGGTTGGGTCAGACCTGCAGTGCATCAGCCTTCACCTGGGCAAGCAGAGAATAGGAATTCAGAAAATGGCATTCAGGGGTGAGGGCACCGGAACAGACCAACAACAGTCATGACAGCTGTCAGTGTAGTGGACTATGAGGTCTGGAGCTGATTGTTTGCACTTCTTCTGGTTAGTGCCTGATGGTGTGGGGTCCTGGTCAGAGCTTTAGCTATTGCAGTAGTCCTAATAAATACCAGTGCAGACATTTCTTCTCTCTTCTGCTTCTGAGTCGTGAGAGAAGTTTGCTTTTTTCCATTGAGCTTGTTTCTGAAGAATGAATTCATAATAATTGAAACACCATCAGTCCTTGTTCTCTCTGATAATGGCCTTTGACTGTGGAGAACTGATCTGCTGACTCCTTTCTCATCCAGCTCTGTCAGCTTCAGCAGCGATTTCTGTTAAGTTTTACCATCTCCATGCATACTGTGGAGAAATATAGAGCAGGTGTAGGGAGTGGCAGTGTGAGAGCACAGAATTACACTCCTCATCAGTCATTACCCTCTAGCAACTTCCAGTGCACTGTAAATTGCTGACTAACAAGACAGAATTAGCTTGATAAAATCACCATTAGTGTCATTTCAGAGTGATGTAAAGTTTTAAAGACACTACTGTCTTCTCTCTCTCCCTCATCCATTACTGTCTGTCTATGGAGATTCCAAGCCAGCAAAGCTTGGATCCCAGTCCAGCAAAGCATCCAGCACATGCTTAATTGTTGGCAGATCAGTAAACACAAGGAAATCACTGGGGTGTGAGTCCTAAGTGTGCCATAGGATCAGGGCCATAATAGACACACACAATTTCTCAGTGCAGAAATGATAAATATCTCTGTGTGAGCCAATTCCTTGGTTCAGAACCAGATTCAAACTCACTAGCTGAACTTAGAAATACGACAGACAGGTTTTACTGCAGAAGAGTATAGAAGTTATTAGATTTGTAGCATTACCCTTTGTCTCTTTAAACTTCCTTATTTGAGTCTTACCAGTTTATGCTGGCTAGAAATGCACCTCTCTAAACCTCTGTATAGTCTTCTCAAAGCTACGCAGTTTCTAAAGTTCAGAGCATGTTTGGATTCATGCACGAAAACATGAAGCCAGTTCAGGAGCAGTTATGGGTGAGATGCAGATGCAGCTAGTGTAGCTAATTGAACAGGCTAATTGTACTGGCTTATGAACTTCTCTTAGTATTGCCAGGCTGCTCTCCAAACACTGCAATTTGCCTTAAGCCTTCTCAGTGTTTGGGGTTTGTTGCTTCTTGTTTCCCATTTTATTTCAAGTCTTGAAGACAAGAACCTTAGCTCTGAGAGAGAGGAAAAAAGGATCATGGCAAACAACAAAACAATCACATCCAGTTGGCAGCTGTCACTAGTGGTGTTCCCCAGAGATCAGTGCTGAGCCTGGTCCTGTTCAGTATCTTTATTGATGATCTGGATGAGGGGATTGAGTCCAACATCATTAAGTTTGCAGATGACACCGAGCTAGGAGCAGGTGTTGATCTGTTGGAAGGTAGGAGAGCCCTGCAGAGGGACCTGGACAGGCTGGATGGGTGGGCAGAGGCCAATGGGATGAAATTTAACAAGGCCAAGTGCAGGGTTCTGCACTTTGGCCACAACAACCCCAAGCAACGCTACAGGCTGGGGACAGAGTGGCTGGAGAGCAGCCAGGAGGAAAGGGACCTGGGGGTACTGGTGGATAGTAGGCTGAAGATGAGCCAGCAGTGTGCCCAGGTGGCCAAGAGGGCCAATGGCATCCTGGCCTGTATCAGGAACAGTGTGGCCAGTAGGACGAGGGAGGTTATTCTTCCCCTGTACTCAACACTGGTCAGGCCACACCTTGAGTACTGTGTCCAGTTCTGGGCTCCTCAACTCAAGAGAGATGTTGAGGTGCTGGAACGTGTCCAGAGAAGGGCAACAAAGCTGGTGAGGGGCCTGGAACACAAACCCTATGAGGAGAGGCTGAGGGAGCTGGGGTTGTTTAGCCTGGAGAAGAGGAGGCTCAGGGCAGACCTCATTGCTGTCTACAACTACCTGAAGGGAGGTTGTAGCCAGGTGGGGGTTGGTCTCTTCTCCCAGGCAACCAGCAACAGGACAAGGGGACACAGCCTCAAGTTGTGCCGGGGGAAGTATAGGCTGGATGTTAGGAGGAAGTTCTTCACAGAGAGAGTGATTGGCATTGGAATGGGCTGCCCAGGGAGGTGGTGGAGTCACCGTCCCTGGGGGTGTTCAGGAAAAGCCTGGATGAGGCACTTAGTGCCATGGTCTAGTTGACTGGATAGGGCTGGGTGCTAGGTTGGACTGGATGATCTTGGAGGTCTCTTCCAACCTGGTTGATTCTATTCTAAACCCACAACAAAACCAAACTGAAGATATGGCAGTGGGTGTTTAAATTTCTCACAGTCGTTTGACTACAACAGCTGCAAAAAAGGATCAGTGCAAGGCATTTCAAGACATCTCACGGAACCAGCACAGTGACCAGTGCCCCTCATTAGTATTTCTAAATTGCTCCAAAGTTTGATGTTCTGTTGCTTTCATTATTTGATTACCCACTTGGAATTTAAGGCTTTGTCCCTCTGACACTGTTATCCTTGTGTTGTTTTTTTTTTCCACTTGGTTATAAAGCAGTAGTGATTTAACTCATCACCACAGAAGGTTATTTGCATTGAAAAGCTGAGAATGTCCAAGTGTTTAGCTGTAGTCCACTACATGAGCCTGTCATCTCATTTGAGCAGTTCATTTCTTTGAAGTCATGATATCACATTTGAGAACAGATAGGTTGGACTGGATGATCTTGGAGGTCTCTTCCAATCTGATTGATTCTATTCTGTTCTATTCTAATAGCACAGTTTTGCATCCCAGAAGCTCTGTGTTGATTTAGTTCAACAGGACATGGAGCAGAAAACTTCACTTATTTCTGTTTCACTTTTTTATGTTGTGGAATGACTTCTGCTGCTGGCAAAGTGTTTTGTATTTTACTCTTTTGTAACAGCAGACCATGCAACTTCAATGAGAAAAAAATATCTTGGCCATTGTGAATGCTGAAATGTATCTTAATGAAATCTGCACTGGTTAGACCACACCTTGAGTACTGTGTCCAGTTCTGGGGCCCTCAATTTAAGAAGGACATTGAGATACTTGAACGTGTCCAGAGAAGGGCAACGAGGCTGGGGAGAGGCCTCGAGCACAGCCCTACGAGGAGAGGCTGAGGGAGCTGGGATTGTTTAGCCTGGAGAAGAGGAGGCTCAGGGGAGACCTTATTGCTGTCTACAACTACCTGAGGGGTGGTTGTGGCCAGGAGGAGGTTGCTCACTTCTCTCAGGCGGCCAGCACCAGAACAAGAGGACACAGCCTCAAGCTGTGCCAGGGGAAATTTAGGCTTGAGGTGAGGAGAAAGTTCTTCACTGAGAGAGTCATTGGCTACTGGAATGGGCTGCCCAGGGAGGTGGTGGAGTCGCCGTCCCTGGAGCTGTTCAAGGCAGGACTGGACGTGGCACTTGGTGCCATGGTCTAGCCTTGAGCTCTGTGGTAATGGCTTGGACTTGATGATCTGTGAGGTCTCTTCCAACCTTGGTGATACTGTGAAAAGAAATGTTGTTACTCTTCATTTCCAAACCAAAACAGCAAACTCGTCTTTCATAAACCAAAATTGATGTCTATTCTGCAATAAACCTGAATGCTAGTTAATAAGAAGATACTTAATAATCATGCTAAAAATTTGTCTGTAAAGAAGTGCTGGGACAGATTTTGATCAACTGCACGTGGATGGAAGTCGACTTATTTTGTGGTCCTGAGTAGTTTTACGCCAGCAGAGGTGTGGGCAAGCCAGTGTCTTTTACACCTCCACCCTTCTGAAGAAATAGTGCTCTTTGAGCTACCAGAACTCTCTGCCCACAATCCATGTGAAGTCTGTTGCATGCTCTGGTCTTATTTTGTCATTCAATTTTGACACTGGTTTGTGTTTGCAGGTGTGAAAGCTGTGGTGCTGTCTTCCACTCTGAGTGCAAAGTAAAGGCTGTGCCATGTCCCAGGTGTGTGCGTAAAGAATTGCAGAAGAAGCAGAAGTCCTTCTGGAGGCGACTGAATATGGATGAAAACTTTGAAGAGTCCTGCAACATGTTTGAATTGTCATATCAGAACACATGAGATCCTTAAGGCAGTGGCCAGCCTGAAGAGAATCCCATTCCCAGCTGCCAGCTCGAGCAACTTGTCAGCTTAGCCAGGCAGAAATCTTTTTGCAATATAATGTCTGATGTTCTTCATCCGCGAATAGCAGCAGCCAAAGTGGCCATAAAGCCTTGTTGGCTTTGAAATACCAATGGCTAAACTGCATTTTGCTTTCAAGTCCAGCTGCTAACTCTCATACAAAATGTGGTTTACTTAAAAAGCTTTGGGTTTACCTAATTATCACTTTTTCTTTTCCAGCTCTGGAGAAGACTTTTCCTCAAGGCAGAAAGGATTTGCTGCCCTGACTGCATTATTTTTTTATGCTGTTAATTTAGCATTGATGAATTGTCTTATTTATGTGTTATTTATTTATTTATTCCTAGCCTTGGCAGAGGGTCTGCCAAGGTGCTTCACAGAACCCAAGAGGACAGGGATGATTTTTAATCCTTCTGCAGACACATGGCTCTGTTTCCTCATGTTTCCAGTGCACTGTTTTTAAAGGATGGGTGCATTTACACATCACACCTCCCTGAGGGAATAGAAGTATCTCCCATCAAACCTTATTTGGGGTGCTTGCAAACCTAGGGTGCAGAATATTTCCTTCAGCTATGTTTATGTGTATTTATAACCACCCCAGGAAACTACTCCATATGCAGATATGCAGAGGACTGGTTTTGCCCAGCCTAGGTATGTTGGTTAAGCTACATCACAGAAGTGCACTAACGTTGATATTGACTATTCTCAAGTTTTGTGAGGCCCTGTCCTGCTCTCCAGTAATACAGCATTGGTTCTGACCTCCTGACAGTCTCATGTTTTAATACATTTTAAATGTCCACATTTGTTTTGGTTTTACTTTGTGAATTTTATTGTAAATGATTCTCCAAAGTGAATCTGTTAAGCTGACAGTCAGGAAAGTGATCTTGCCCATATTAGTTAGAAAATTTCTCCCACAAGGTGAGATGCTGGCTTGCTGTCTTCATATGCAATTATGTCCTGGGTTCTCTCTGAGCTCCAAAGGATTTTGTACTTCTGTAGTGACTTTCATGGTAGAGAGTGAAGTTCCTCAAGGTACCGTTCTACTCCACACACCTGGAACACAGGATAGTATTAACCACAATGAACTACATATATAATGAGAGGGAAGTGCGTGATGGATTTAACTGGAGAGATGTCATCACTAGCAGTACGTTTGATTCATTGCAGCTTAACCTCCAGTGAGCACTTGGAGATTGTCCTCTTTCCAGTGCACACTCTAACTATTTCTCCAGACACTGCAGTAAGATGTGTGTTAGACATGTATGGAGGAATCCTTACACACACGCACGCATCTCTAGGTGCACAAAGCAAGTATGCTTTCAGGATTAAACAGTCACATGCATGTGTATTCCTCCTCTCTTCCTACACAGGCCTGTGAAATTTGGACTGCTTCTCCTTACTTCCTATAGTTGTATATTGCAGGCTGTTTTATTCAAGGCAGAAAGCAGTCTTGACCGCTGCAACACTTCTTCACCAACTGCATTAAGAAAAACAGGGTGCATCATGCTTATGTTAAAAGGTAGAATGCTACAACAAGTTACCTTGTACTGGATTATAAGGGATTACCTTTTCCAGCCTCCAGTCTAAGAAAGTTAGCTGAATGTGAGCTTTCTCAAATTTGGCTGCAACTTATATATATGTGTGTATATATATGTATAAGCATGTTTATATCTGGATACATTAGACAACCAGTGCCTTTCTTTTCCAGAAGTCCCTCTCTCAGTGGGATTCTTTGGAGAGAAGTGAGGGTTTTTCCATGTTCTTGGCAAAGTAGTATAGGGATTCCCATGTTTAATAAACCCAGTGAATCATGCACTTTTGTCACCAAAATTAATACTTTCTCTACACAATGATGTCTCTGTCTCAGCTCACTGTTTCTCATGTGAAATGAGTTGCTTTCAGCTATCGTCCTTGAACACATAATGTTCCTTGCAAGTCCATTCCCACGTGAAGAATTCCCTGCATGTTCACAAATGCAAACACTGGGGAAGCATTGTAGAGTTAGTCATGCAAACAGGAACTGCAGTGGTGTTGGCTGAATAAACAGTACGCTCCCATGTTTCTCAGCATGTGTCACTACAACGAGTCTTGTGGCAAAGCCAGTAGCTCTGAAACTGGCAGAATGTGTCAAGTATAATCTTAAATTAGCTCTAGACATAGAGGTGGGTCACTAATGAAAAGGTGGTGTGTTTCATACTTTGTGCTCGGGTATTTAAGATACCTCACAGCACTGCTTCACGTCCAACTTGGTTTATGGAGGGCTGCTTGTGTGCACTGTCCAAACCCCTATGGAGTTAAGGAATCAAGGTTCAGGCATTGCAAACTATTAGTTACTTTGACAAATGTCCTGTTCTCCAAAGTACTGTTTGTTTGGGTGGTTAGATACTCTAGCTGAATTCTGGAAGGACAGTGTGGATGGCATTGGAGCTACCCTGGGTGTGTACAGGTATGACAGAACAGTTTCTTTGCTAATGGAGATTTACAGAAATAAAAAAGTGTGATGGCAGCCAAACTGCTGGAACTGTGCTGTAGGCACTGCTATTGCTAAAGGCAGAGAGCAGAAGTGCACTGTCACAATGTGCTCACAGCACTCAGAGCTTTATGTAAGAGTGTGTTTTACCATACAGATGGGATTAGTTCATTTAAATTTGGCGGTGTGTAAACAAGTCCATTTCTAAAACGGATATGTGTTCATTTCTGTTAGGAAAGTGATAGAACCTCTCCTAATAGCTCCAGGAGCATCCATAATGTGGAGGATGCTTTCCTCTCAGAGCTCCTATCCGAAAAAAAAGTGAACAGGTAAGGTAAAATCTTCCATCACTGCTTTTCATAAGCATAATGAAAGGCTCGATCCTGCCCTCAGAAGGTGCAGATGGGGTGGGAACAAACCCTGGTTGTTTTTCAGGACTGCAAGGCAAAAGAACAAACTACTGCTCACGTTGCTAACTCTCAAAACACCTAACTCTAGACGGACAGTTTTTCTGCAGGAGCTGTCTACCGGTGCCAGAGGCTCAGCCCAGGCCTCTGTAGGTGGTTTGGGTCTCAGATAATGCTGTGCCCTTGTGCGGTTGTCTCCACTGTACTAACAGTGCTGCTACCTGGTCCTCACTGCTACTGTTTCCCATTCTGCAGCCCATAGCTTGCATGTGGCTCTGTTCTGCAGACTTCTGGGTGAGCATCAGGTGGAGAAATACATGGGATCTTTCCAGCTCGCACAGCTTTCTCTCCCAACACACACACAGGTGAAATTGTGTATTCGTACTTCTAGTTTCATCCTACCCATGCATGAAATAAATTTGAACAGCATTTAATTGTGAAATAAGAATGAAATGTGCTGCTGTTTCCTTCAGAGAAAAGGTGCATTGAGAGCTGATGGAGGAGCAATCCAGTTGCTGCTTTTGCTTTTACAGAACTTGTAATCAGTGTAGAAATAGAATGTTTCACTGCAATGGACTCTATATTTGACCTTCTACAACTGTTTAGAAACTTCTCATCTCAGTTTAGTTATTCTGAGATAATTTTAATCTAGGACACTGTTGAGATCCTTTCTCAAGTCTCTTTTCATCTTTATCCTGACTCTCTAGCTGTTCTTGAATGAGAAGTAAGGCCTACCTAGGGGATGCAAAGCACAACTGCTTTAAATATCAATGACAACAGACAACACCGATACAAAGATTAATTTGGATTTCTAATTTAGGAATCTTTCTACTGCTTTTTTTGGTCTGTTTTAGGGGATGAAAAACGATGGATTTATGATGTGACAGTATACTGGCTGGTGCATAGCAATATGAGCTGGTTGCTGGGATGATAGGAATTGTGAGTGTTTCCTAGATAAGTGAGAGAAGTGCTTTTTGGAGAGGAGGTTGAATTTTTCACAATGCTCCACAGGCTCTGGTGGCCCTGTTAGGAGTGAAGCACTAGGGGGTACCTCTAGAGTTCTTCTTTTTGAGCCTTCTCTTAACATCAGGATGCTGTGTGTATTATAATGGTTTGATCATAATGTCCTGGAAGGCTTAAAAAAAAAATGCTGGAGGATGTCTGCTTAGAATGCAGTGGAGAAGCTGCAGCTGTATTTTGGTTTGTCACTGTAGTGGAAGCCACCAAGTTTCATGGGCTTCCCAATGTCACAGCCTGGATTGCAACCAGCTGATGACCTATATAAAAGTAATGTAATCAAGTAATCATCATAATCTCCTCTTTTTACTGTTGCTCAACTGCAAGCCAGTCCCCTCTCTCTCTCACCATCTCTGTCCCTCTCTTTGCTCACAGCGCTGTGCTTACGACTTTGAGCATTATAGTTCATTGTGTTGCTTTTGAACCAGTTGAGTCTGATCATTCTCTCCTTGGTAATTTGCCTTCCAATTTTCTCTCTCCGGCAGGAGTGCCTTACAGTACTGTATATTAGTGTCTGACTTTCTGGTTTGGATTTCCTGATTTGATTTGCTGTTTGATTAACTTGTTGGCTTAAACTGAAACCTTCCGTGTCTGCACATGCTCTTTGACAGGGGCAACTCAGTAAATCATTTCACTTGTTCTCACGAAGTAAGGTCTACAGGCTGCACTTACCAGCTCTGAAGACACCAAGCTGCATGGAAACACCTCACTTTTCTTCAATTCGGTGCCTTAAATTTTCAGAAGTGAAGAATTTTGTCAAGAACACCCTGCTGTGATGCAGGGTGTTTGACAGAGCGTGAACCCCTGGCTCGTGGCAGCTTCCATCTTGCTAGGAGTCATGACCATGATGGTTTTTTTTTTTACTGTGCTTTGAGAGGGAAATATGAGACAGGATAGCATTGAGAGGGTGTTGGGGTTTATTACCTGTGCTTTGGAGACTAGCTGGTCTTCTCTTCAGCCAGAAATGCATTTGTGTTTATGCAAGACCTTTAGGAGCTATGCATATATAATAACAGTAAGCACTGAGCATTAAAACAGGATCAGATCCCATGCAGCCTTGCTCCTTCTGGAGCCACTACCCAGCCAACAGCACATGGTGAAGGGCTTCAGAACAGCGCTCCTTACCCGCCCGCCCCGCTGGGTCCAGTGCTGTGGGATCGAAGGTGTTTCCCCAAAGCCTAATTTTAATGCAGCCTGGTTTCCTGGAGGCTAACCCAGTGAGGGTTTGAGCAGCATTACCTTAGAGAGAAGCTTAACCTGCTTAGATTTTAGCATTATTTGCTAAATTAGGTGGCTGACTCTTCCAGCATGTCTCAGCCCTGGGCACATGTCCATGACGACTGTCATCTTCTAAGTCTCTGTTTGGCACCAGTAGCAGGAATCCCATTTGACTATGGCAGTGCTGTCCCTGCATTTTAGCAACATTGTGAGGAGACCACCTGGATGATGATGTGCAGAGTTCTTTACTTGAATCTAGTGTGCACACACCGGTTTTGGTCTTAAAATGCCAATTTCATCCAGATTGCCTAGGGGCAATGGCCTAGGCCATTAATCCCAATCACAAAGACACCACTTGTGGCAGCTTCAGAGAAATCCAGGCTCAAAAAGCTCTCAGCTGTCTTGAGACCAGAGCTTATTAGGCCTCATCTACCTGCACAACTGTCAGTGGCTCAAGTATTTATCCATGTGTAATCCATACATTAAAATGATATAAATCCTTGAATACACAGCGTCGTTTTGGTGGGAAAAAAAAAGGTTTGTTTCAGTTTTGCTTGTGCACAGCAAAGTGGATTTTGCTTAAACTGGTGTGTGTGCAGGCTGGGTTTTTTTAATGGCATCGATACCTGTGATACCAGGTTAGTTTCTACCAGCTTTCTCTATACTTGAGCTAAGCAAAAGTAAAAATTCACAAGCAAAATGTGCATGTGAAAGGTTTTAAGTGATAAAGGCAGCTTTCAAATCAACTTCAGTCGAGGCAGAAGCTGAGGGAAGGCAGGAGTGAGCAGCAGAGTGCAGTGGCTGATGCCTTCTCTGTCAGCCTGGACTTCCCTCCTGCTGGAGCACTAGCTCACCTGTTGTACTTGCAGTGGATTTTAGCATGGCTGGCAGTGCACCCTGAGTTTTTGGAGAAGCATTACATGTTTGTGTTACTCTGTTAACTTATTGGCAGCATTATTATCTGTGTTTCGTTGTCCTTGTGTTTGCATTGTTGGTTGTTTGGGTTTTTTTTTTTACTTCTGACAAAGATTTTTTTTAATTATCTGCAACTCCTAGGCAGTAGTCTTAATTTATTATCAATCTGTAGTAATGTTATCGTTTAAATCCACTGAGTTGAATTGCTGGTTGGCACTCGAGAGGGTATGTTTGGGTTCACTTGTGACAGCATCAAAGCACCACTCCCTCGTGTATAAAGGCAACTCTCAATAAACACTGAAAAACTTTCCTCGTCCCTTTTAATTTGCCTGGCGGTGGGTACTGCACGGTGGGTAGGACAGGCTTTGAGAGGGTGCTGGTTGCCTCAGAAATGCTGGTCTGCTGGCCAGTCTGCCCAATCTACGCGAGTTACGGTGGTTAGAATCATAGAATGGTTTAGGTGGGAAGGGACCTCGAGGATCATCCAGCTCCAACCCCCTGCCATAGGCAGGGACACCTCCCACTAGAGCAGGCTGCTCAAGGCCTCATCCAGCCTGGCCTTCAACGCCTCCAGGGAGGAAGCATCCACAACCTCCCTGGGCAACCTGTGCCAGTGTCTCACCACCCTCACTGTAAAGAACTTCCTCCTAACATCCAGTCGGAATCTCCCCTCTGCCAGCTTAAACCCATTCCCCCTCGTCCTGACATTACCAGGCCTTGTCAATAGTCCCTCCCCAGCCTTCCTGTAGGCTCCCTTCAGATACTGGAAAGCCACTCTAAGGTCTCCTCGAAGCCTTCTCTTCTCCAGGCTGCAGAGCCCCAACTCTCTCAGCCTGTCCTCATAGCAGAGCTGCTGCAGCCCTCTGAGCATCTTCGTGGCTCTCCTCTGGACCCGCTCCAGCAGTTCCATGTCCTTCTTGTGTTGGGGGCTCCAGAACTGCACACAGTACTCCAGGTGGGGTCTGAGGAGAGCAGAGTAAAGGGGGAGAATCCCCTCCCTTGCCCTGCTGGCCACACTGCTCTTGATGCAGCCCAGCACAGGGTTGCTGTCTGGGCTGCATGTGCACACTGCCGGCTCATGTTGAGCTTTTCGTCAACCCAGACCCCCAGGTCCTTTTCCTCAGGGCTGCTCTCAGCCATTCCCCACCCAGCCTGTATCTGTGCCTGGGATTGCGCCGACCCAGGTGCAGGACCTTACATTTGGCCTTGTTAAATGCCATGAGGTTGGCCTGGGCCCACCTCTCCAGCCTGTCCAGGTCCCTCTGGATGGCATCCCTGCCCTCCAGCAAGTCAACTATGCCACACAGCTTGGTGTCATCTGCAAACTTGCTGAGGGTGCACTCAATTCCTCTGTTCATATCAATTCCTCCAATGTACTGTTCTTGGTCTGAGCCAGGTCGCCTCTGGACATACTGTCAACAACTGCATCAGGCTTTGTGGGTTTGGGTTCCCAGTTAAATCTCTTAAACATTTTTTGAAAGCCTGGATTTGTAATGGCACTGACTCCCAACAGCTCCCAGGAGAGCTGATTGGCATATAGTGTTGGCAGGTACCTTTGGATACAGAGCTCCAGAGGCAGCTCCTCATTGTGTGGCTATCATGTGGACATCTGCCAAAAGGGTCCAAGCTCAGGGCCTTGAATGCTAACTAAGGGAGACATCTTCCAGCTGGACTGAAGGGACCACTGAAGTACTGGTCCAAGGGCTCTCAAGACAGCGGATGTAGAAGCCGACATGATTCCTCCTCGCTCTTCCACTGCACCAGCTGAGAAGCTTCTGCAGTTCCCTGTAGCTGTGGGTTTGGTGACAGGTAAGTATTGCAGCACTGAGCCATAGTGGAGCTCATTGAACTAAAGCCCCTGCCTGAGGGCCCTGAGAGAAATCCACACCTTGACCCATGCTCTCATAGCCTTCAAAGAAAATCATACATACCCATCCCTCACTGCCCTCCTGCCACTTCTTAGAAAGACCAGCAGTCCACAAGGAATGTCAATCCTGTCTCCTGCAGCAGCCTTTGGACTTCATCCTTGTGATGAAACCACCTACAAGCAAGGAGTTAATATTTGACCAGGACCACACAAGCTGCACGAGAAAGCCGTGTGCAAGACCTTCTCTTCCTCCTTATTTGCTTTACAAGGTGAGCAAATTCCATTATGACATCTCATTCCCCTTTCACTGCCACCTACCCTCCTCACTTCACCCTGTAAGAGATGGTGGGAAAAAGCATCACTACGGGGCAGAGACAGTGGAGTCTAGGGAGCTCTGGAAGGAAAACTTTGGTTGTTTCTTTTTCCGTGTTTCCGTGGCTGTATTTACACAGCTTCTTCTCTCCTTGCCCCTTCTCAGCCTCCCTGTTGTGCTCTGTTACTGTGTGTGAACTGTCACTGAAACAAGCTGCTGAAAGGACATACTCTAGTAGCTGTCATGGGCAACTGGAGGCTGGAGAATGAAGCAACATTTCTTATGGTTTCAGTTAGGAGCTAGTGGTGGGATTTTTCTCCCTGTTGTACATTGTCTTTGCGTGAAGTGTAAGTGCCGAGAAAAGCTTATATTGGCAGCCTTAACTCTTGTACACACACCAAGGGTTTGGTTGGTTGTTTGGTTAGGCATTAATGCAGCAGGACACAGAGAAGACCAGTCAGACTGTGAGTGGCAGTGCCCCCTCCATGTCCCTTGGGGAACAGTAGCAAAGTGGCATCTGTTTCTGATGCTTGAGCAAGGAGGGTAAACTGGTGTAGAGTACCCTCTCCCCTTGTTCTCTTTGTGGTTGATACACCTCATGCTAGTGGGACAAGTCTGTTTTATAACTCTGTATGCTTATGTGTTTGGGAGTATCAGATCATAAGCAGATCTTACAACGCCTTAGGTCTAGCTGCCATTCTCTTGGATTTTGTACTTTCATGTTCTTCTTGCATATTAAATGCTTTATAATGGTTTGAGCTAGGAGAGTTGTTTATCTCCTATGGCCAAGTCCCGTGAGTGGCACTTGGTTCATATTATGATTCATATCACCTGAGCATTCCAAGCCAAGCTCCAACTCTTGAAGGACAGGATAGTTAATTTTTAAAAGTTACCCTTACAGATCTTGGAACAAAATTAAAGGTTTGGTTTGTTATGGGAAGTTGACTGGCATTCTAAAAGGTGGAATGCATCTCTTCTAGGAATAAGTGACAGTGTCCACAAGGTCATGAAGTCCTGAGACATTGTGTAAAGTAAACGGTACAAGCTTCTAGTGCAGAACTGTGCTCCATGATCAAGGAAATGCTGGGGTTTTCCTTTCAGCTTGTCCATAATGTGTATGATACAATCCCAGTTATAGTACAGTAATAAGTTAGCTTAAATTGAGCTCGCTACCTCCTCCTTTCTCTAGGGATGGAGAGAGGGATAGTCTAGGTCTGAGGCTTACTCTACCTTTTCAGTGAAAGGCAAGCTGCAGTATTCTGGAGTGTGCATGCGTAGCTCTGGACTGTCTTTTATAGTTCGTGTTTAACTAAACACTCTCCAAAAAACTGGTCCCGACTAGAGGCCTAAGCATTACCAGTATGTGAAGGTGGTGAAAAGCATCTCAGATAATTAGGTGTCACAAGTAAAACCAGACAAAGTCTCCAAGGCAAGTGGGAGTAAATTCCAACCATTTTAAGTGTGGACAAATATAAAACTTGGCATTAAGGCTGTAAACATGCTAAAATGTCAGTCTACTAATGCTAAGTTACTTTTGAGTTTCTGCCATTGAGTGTGAGGCATTAGATACAAAAACTTAAGTTGTGAGGCTCATTTGGAAAGCAAGAGAAGTCAGATGAGACTGTGTAAAGGGATGAATTTTCACTGACTTTAAAGTTCCCAGATGTTTATAGTATACCATGTGGTAGATAAAAGACATACACAAGTGTTGCTGAGGCATGTGCTTTAGTGGTGACTTGGTAGGTTAATGGTTATGCTTGATGTTCTGAACCAGAATGATTCTGTAAGTCTGTGCTTTACAGGTGAATGAATGTTGTTTAAGAACATACAAGTTACTGAATCTGTGTAACATTCACAGACGTAGTAGTGTGCATACCTAAAGCGCAGCGACCGAGTCACGGAACGTGATGGTGTCTCTCCATCGAACTGTGCTTTGCCCTGCAAGGTAATCCCACTGATTTCTGAGAGTGGGAGGCACAGAGTTCCATGGGACCATTCTGTCATCAGACTTCAGCATGCAATTGCTTGTGATTCTGGTGGATGTTGTTTGTTGTGTACATATTGCAAAATGTCCAGTTCTGGCTTGGACTCTGCACTTCTGAAGAGCACTCCTCTATTTGTGAGAGCCAGAGCTGGGCTCTCAGTGCTTAGGGACGTGAGCTGTAGCAGCGTACAAAACTGTCAGACTCCTTGTGAAATGTATGTGCATGTAGCACAGACTTAACTCTGGCTGATAACAGGTAAAAGAGGGTGAAAGCATAACGAAATATGGACCTGTACTGTAGATACTTACACAGTATTGACATTGTTAGCTGTGCTTAGAGATTTATGTCAAGTGTTACTGTGCTGTCATAAAACAATAAAGTACTTCTGTGGAGAGCTTAGGGCAAAGGGGAGGCAGAGACTATATAAGGCCCCCTTCCAGCACGGGTGGTAACCCATGAGTGTTTCCATAGCCATGGAGAGGAGCTGTGTGGAGGCCTGCTGTGGGAGTGTGAGCAGGAGCAGTATGTTTACTTTGTTTAGGCCAGGTAACTAGTGATCTTGTCTCAGGGAGGCTATTGCCACTAACAAATTTTAGGAGCCTAACACAAGCAGTGGAGAGAGATGAGGGTTCCTCCTGAGAGCAGGGATGTGTCTGACCTGAACTGTCCTCTGGTGTTTTAGAGTAAGGCTGACAAGGATCCATAAAAGCTGAGAGATGACATGAAGGAAAATACTGTGCTCAGGCTGACCGTGAGGTGAAAAGAGCAAGACCCAAATGTCCCAGGCTTTCTGCCTCACGTGCCCTGAAGTCAGCACACCTCCACTCCTCACACTGGGCTCACAGTAGACTTCCCCTCAACATTTTCACTGGAGGATCAGACTTTGCATCTGAACTCAGTGTTTATTAAGTAGGACCAAACTGAAGTGCCAGTCCACATCAGTCAGAACACCCAGAAATTTAGATCTAGGCACAGTGTCCATAGGTCTGCACTCCAGTTTGTCCTGCCTGTATATAAGCTGGTCTTCGTGAGGTTGTGCCAAGATTTATTCTCCAAACTATGTTGACACGTGGCACTTGTTAGTCTTGCTGCAGAGAAGTATTGCTCTTGCCCTAGAGGTGGTTCTTGTGTAGTTGTTCCTTCTTTAGATGCCACTGCATGGGACAGTCTTATTCTCCAGTATCTGAAGGGAGCCTACAGGAAGGCTGGGGAGGGACTATTGACAAGGTCTAGTAATGTCAGGACGAGGGGGAATGGGTTTAAGCTGGCAGAGGGGAGATTTAGACTAGATGTTAGAAGGAAGTTCTTTACAGTGAGGGTGGTGAGACACTGGCACAGGTTGCCCAGGGAGGTTGTGGATGCTTCCTCCCTGGAGGCGTTTAAGGCCAGGCTGGATGAGGCCTTGAGCAGCCTGCTCTAGTGGGAGGTGTCCCTGCCTATGGCAGGGGGTTGGAGCTGGATGATCCTCGAGGTCCCTTCCAACCTAAACCATTCTATGATTCTTTGCAGATGCAGGAGATAATTCTTTTCCATCAAAGCACTTAGCAGAAGTGTTTCCCACCATAGCAGTCCCATGGTTGCTCTGCCATGGGAGTTAGACAGGAGTTATCTCCTCTGGAAAATGCTTCTCAGAAGCCAGCCAGCTTCAAGAAATCCAGACATCTCTATTGAGAAGGGATGTTTCAGAGCCCTTTATAAACCCGAGTGTTGCTGCCAGCTTGCCTTTCTTTCCCTCTCCATACCTGCTGATGTTCTGTGTTCTCTGAGAAAGATGACAAGCACTGCTTGGGGGGTATCGAACATGTCAGCATCTGACCCCACACCTCTCAACTGCCTGAATTAATTTTGAGCTTAGGCAACTGGATGAACCTTCCATACTTCTTTCCCAGAAGCATTGCTCATGCCATTTCCTGGCTGAGTTTTTGTCTTAAATAAGTAGAGCTGAGATGTGTTCCTCCCTTGTAAGATACATTAGCCTCTGAACTCCAGGACTAACTTCAGAACCGTGGACTCACTGCAGATCAGTCTTAGTGTGAGACTGGACTGGTCTCTCTCGTGGAGTCCTGGGTCAGGCCACCGTCGGAATAAACAGCTTTGGTCCCGTAACATCAGATACCCTTTCATTCCTCTACCCTCATTCCTCAGCTCAACTGGTACTGGAGATGTGGCCTCGGGATGTTCCCCTACTCCAAAGAGCACTGCAGGTTCCTTCTCCACAGGACCACCACTGCAGAACACCTTGTCCTTGGATCCCAGTGTCCTTGTGCAGAGACAAACAAACAAACAAAGGAAAAGGGTATTTCAAGCTCGGTTCGGTAAGAGGCGAGCACTTTCTCACTCTCTAACCAGCGCAGACAGAGTGCTGCAGCACCAGCATCTCCTTGGCTTTGTGTACGATCTTTTCCCATGAATATCTCAGTGGTGTCCTCATCACATGAGCTCTTCAGCCGGAGACAGCCTGGGAGATTGAGGTGGCTCAGGCTTTGCACATCTCTTGCTCTGCAGAGCCACCCGTTCAAATTATTTGCTTTACCCTTCTCAGCAGGAATTTGAGGGACAATTTTGAGCAAACTTCTCGGGACTGGCAGAGACACGGGAGATGGGAAGCAGAGCATGTTTCTAGTTCCTCACACTCCTCTTCTTGTGTGTGTGTGTGTGTGTGTGTGTCCGGCCCCCTCTTCCTCCCCAGCCGCACATTTGTCACCGCCAATTAGTGCATTGTTAGGGCACACAATGGCGCTGTGGCCACTGGAATGGGCCGCTTTTGTGCGTCTCCAGTCGGCTGTAGGGGCAGTCAAGATTCATTTAGGGCCTTACACAACATGGACAGAAAATACTATCAGAAAAGCAAAAGGAGGAAAGAAAAAAGGAGGGGGAGAGAGAGAGAGAGAGAGAGGGGAGGTAGCAAGGGGGGACTGAAGTCTGCTATTCAAGGGTTAGCCCAGCCACATGAAAGGCCCAAGAAGCAGTGCCACATTGAAGACGCCCCTTGGAACACAAAAAGGAGCCAGTGCTTAACAGTAATTAGTGGGCAAACTGCAAAGAGCGCTGTGGCTCTCCAGTGAATTGTTTCTGCACTTACTGCCACCGCTGCCCCTTCCCCCTTCCCTCCAGATCCGGCCAGGAGGGGAGCAGCTTGGGGATGGGAATTGGCAGCCCTCCTTTCCCCGCCACGGTCGGGGAGGCCTCATCCAGCTCTTTGTGACAGGTAAATTGGATTTCTTTCTTTAAAGCTTGTAGCAAATCGCAGGAGGTGCTTTGCAGCCGGAGCAGGGCACAGGGGTGCGGTTTTGAGGTCAGCGCTGTGCTCCTGTCAAGGACCTTTAAAGCAACCTTGTCCCTTCTTGCAGCCTGGCGTGGCACACCTTGCAGCTGGGCTGCTGGGCTCTGGCCTCTGTCTTCCCTCAGTGAAGCCTAGCAGCTCACTGCTGTTGTTCTCGTCTGCTTTCCTTGTTTCTTTCTTTGACCGTAGAATAGTCACCTATACAGGTTTTTATGATCTATTTAGGGCAAGGCCTGCCTGATAGCAGCTCTGTCAGCTTAGAAGTGGTCAGGAATCTGCTCAGGCTGAAAACCAAACTTTGCCCTTCCTTCTCCACTGAAAAGTGCAAGCAGCACTCACATGCAGCCCTGTCCCCTTGTTTCAGTGCCAGCTCTCAGGCATGCTAAAGCCTTCGTTGCTACATACAGAATTTCTTAAAGCCCATTTTAGCCAGGCACAGCTTGGGCTTGTCTTGGGTATCTTGCAGCTGAACGTTTGCTTGATCTCTGCTCTGTAGAGATCAGCTCATTGCTTTTACCATTCTGTTAAAATCGAGCCGCCAAAACCTTGTGTAAGTTTCGGGAGTTTTATTCTGGGCAGCCAGGAGCAGCGCTGGGCGCAGGGCAGTTTCTCTCCGCAGCTGCGCGCTGTACACATGCAGCTGCAGGGGTTTTATTTCCCGCTCGGATACATATTCATGAAGCACTTCAATGCAAAACCAAACACTTCCCGAGGAGGCTGTGGTTTATCCCGAACTGTTGCACATGCGTGCTAATCCTCCAGGGGGTCTCTCTGGTGGTCGTGAGGCTGAAGTAACGAGTCTTCATCAGGTGTCATTGTGACTCGGCTGTTTGTGTCTTCACAGCCGCACGCTTTACGGTCTCTTATCTACCATGCTCATGGCGTTTGCTGTTATCGTTCATCCCTAGCCTCGTTCGGTTAGCTCCGACACACCTCTGTTTTGCTCACGTCCCCCACTGACAGGGACTATCTCTTCACAGCGCTTTCTGTTATCGCCTGTAGGTTCTAACGTCTCCAGCTTCGTTAGCTCCGGCACACCCTGCTCTGCCATTCTCTCATTGACACGTTTTCATTTTCTCATATTTTTGTATTCTACTTTGCCACTCTTATATTGACACGGGTACCCTTTTTCCCAGTTCTCAGCTCATATCCTGAACTGTTTGTACTAGGCTTAGTCAGGAGCTTATGTGCCCAACAGGGTTAGCCGTGGCTCAGGAACATGCCAAGTTAAAAGATCCATAAAGCACATTTGACCTCACATAAATGTACTGAAGTACTGAGAAATTCAGGGCAACTTAGCCCAAAAGGAAAGTACACAGTGACACAAAACTACGAATCAATCCTTTTATGTTGCCAGGGAATCTAAATAAAATCTGTGAAGGAAGCTGCAGGGCCTAATGGTTGGTTTGTTGGCTCTTCTCAGCTAATGGATTAGTGTTTTGGCTATCCTTGGATACAGAGGTGCTGGAATGGATGCTGATCTCCAGCACAGCCACACACAGCTCCACAATTTAAAGTGGGCTCTTGTGGATTCAGCTAAGTTAGACCAGACGACAACTGACCAAATTTAGTAGTCTCTGCTGGAAACATTTCCAAACTGCAGCATGTGAAAGTGATACATGCACACACGTACCTGCTGTCTCTTATCCGGTTGAGACTGAAAATGCCTCCTCAGTTTCTCTATTAGCTACAGATACGACACTCTCCTCACTCTAGAATACCTGAGCAAGCTTAGGAAATGGAGCTGCTGCTCCAGTACCAGTCTTTTTCCATCACTTGGAAGCCATAGCCTCTCTGTATGTCTATACAAAATAGGCTTGATTGTATTGAAACAATGAAAATGAGATTCACAACCAAGACTTTTGATCCATCCAAGATCCCATCACGGGTTTCACATGAGGCTGAGGGCAGCACAGCGGGCATCAAGGACTCGGCTGGCATTGCTGGGATGACTCCCACAATGCAAACACTATCAGGGAGCTCACAGTGTATGTCTCACAGATAGAGTGGGCTGAAGGCACTGTCTTTCAACACAGAACGTGTCTGTCTCTCACCAGCCACAACACATCCTCTCTCTGCTAATTAGCAACATCCCTGGCAGAGTCTCAGCTGAAAGGATTACACTGTTTTCTCATCTTACTCCTGTCCCATCCTCTCCCAAAGAAGGTTGTTCAGTCCTATCACCATGCAGCCTGACTGGCCCAGGTAAGGAATCAGCCTGGTTCCCTTCCAGAATGCTTCTCTACCAGAAAGGGGGGTTACCTCCAGGACAATCAGTCTGGCCCTGGCTGAATGGCCAGCACAGCCTCGCATCCCTGCAGCTTAGCACCAGAGATTGTCAGCCTAAAGTGCTCTAATAGAACAGAAACAGAGAGCAGCGTCTGCAGCAGGAGCCAGAATGGTCTTTTTCCAGCTCAGGACTGAAGGGCTGATATCCCAGCTCTGTGTAGCCATAAAGGCAAAATCGTGTAACTTTTCTGCCTGGAAAAGCAGGGAGAATTACTTGTCCTTCACTGCTAAGGCTGAGAGCTGTTTGTACTGCAGGTACATTCAGCACCTAGCACAGTGAGGGACAAATAATGAAGTTGTGTGGTGAAAGCTTACACATTAATTTCTCTGAGTGCACCCAGTGAGATCCTGTCTGCCTCGTGATGGTGTGACAGCTGGTGGTCTGGCAGTGCCAGCCTGTGGGAGCCAGGGAGAAGCATTCAGCTGCTCCCTTGTCCCAAACAGTGGAAAAGTTCACTTCACCGGCGTAAGGGAAATGCATACAGAGAGAGAATGCTGCTAAAGCTGGACAAACTTCTCTGAAGAAAAAGCTGAATCAAGCTGAATCAAGTAGTTACAGCTGCAATGGACAGGGGAAGGGCAACTGATGTCGCCTACCTAGACCTGAGTAAGGCATTCGACTCTGTCCCACATGACATCCTGGTCACCAAACTGGAAAAGCACAAACTGGATGGGTGGAGCACTGCTGGATAAGGAATTGGCTGGATGGTGGAATGCAGAGAGTGGTGATCAATGGCACAATGTCCACCTGGAGAACAGTGACAAGTGGTGTTCCTCAGGGGTCGGTGCTGGGACCAGTGCTCTTTAACATCTTTGTCAGTGATATGGACAGAGGAGTTGAGTGCACCCTCAGCAAGTTTGCAGATGACACCAAGCTGTGTGGCGCAGCTGACTTGCTGGAGGGCAGGGATGCCATTCAGAGGGACCTGGACAGGCTGGAGAGGTGGGCCCAGGCCAACCTCATGACGTTTAACAAGGCCAAGTGTAAGGTCCTGCACCTGGGTCGGTGCAATCCCAGGCACAGATACAGGCTGGGTGGTGAATGGCTGAGAGCAGCCCTGAGGAGAAGGACCTGGGGGTCTGGGTCGACGAAAAGCTCAACATGAGCCGGCAGTGTGCACATGCAGCCCAGACAGCAACCCTGTGCTGGGCTGCATCAAGAGCAGTGTGGCCAGCAGGGCAAGGGAGGGGATTCTCCCCCTTTACTCTGCTCTCCTCAGACCCCACCTGGAGTACTGTGTGCAGTTCTGGAGCCCCCAACACAAGAAGGACATGGAACTGCTGGAGCGGGTCCAGAGGAGAGCCACGAAGATGCTCAGAGGGCTGCAGCAGCTCTGCTATGAGGACAGGCTGAGAGAGTTGGGTGTCTGCAGCCTGGAGAAGAGAAGGCTTCGAGGAGACCTTAGAGTGGCTTTCCAGTATCTGAAGGGAGCCTACAGGAAGGCTGGGGAGGGACTATTTACACGGTCTAGTAATGTTAGGATGAGGGGGAATGGGTTTAAGCTGGCAGAGGGGACATTCCGACTGGATGTTAGGAGGAAGTTCTTTACAGTGAGGGTGGTAAGGCACTGGAACAGGTTGCCCAGGGAGGTTGTGGATGCTTCCTCCCTGGAGGTGTTTAAAGCCAGGCTGGATGAGGCCTTGAGCAGCCTGCTCTAGTGGGAGGTGTCCCTGCCTATGGCAGGGGGTTGGAGCTGGATGATCCTTGAGGTCCCTTCCAACCTAAACCATTCTATGATTCTATGATTCAAGCTACTCCACCATTTTCCTGCCATAAAGAAGGTGCTGGCCTGTGTGAACCCCTTCTTTGCCATGGTTGTGCTACCTTTTTTGTCACTTTTTTGATACACAATCAGTTTGATTGCATGAATTTGGTAAAAAGAGCCTGTAAGAGAATTATACAGCCTGGTCGTCAACGATTTTTGGCAATTACATGCTAGCACTTACAGAAGGATTGAAAAACATCTTGCATCACCAGGAAATAGCCCAAGCAGGGTAACATCATTGTGTGCTTGATGGTGCTGCACATAGCAGTGAGGTTTGGGATTTAGAGAATAGATTCCTTATTTTGCCCAGACAATGTCTTGATGTGCTCCAATTCTGTAACACCAGTCGCTGCTAAAGCGGTTTCTGTTCAAGATTTAACTCTCTGCATCACTTGGCAACTGTTAATTCTGAATGTGAATGCAAAGGTTGCTTACAACATCCTTTCCAAAATCACTTTGACCTGTCTATTACATTATCCCGTGAATGACTTGCAGAAGGAAGTATGAGGAGAGGCTGAGGGAGCTGGGGTTGTTTAGCCTGGAGAAGAGGAGGNATTCTATTCTATTCTATTCTATTCTATTCTATTCTATTCTATTCAAAACATGTATAGTTCCAGCTAGTGCTAACTGCCTTTTCATCTGTCCCTGTCTCTTTTTTACTTGTGTCCAATAATGTTGATTATGCAGGGGTTTAAATCTGCATTGCAATGTAATTTAGTTCATTTGATATGAATGACATGACTCACTAAGCCTCAGCTCCAACTATTTCTCCTGCTCCATGTCAAGCACTTGAGGGATGTCAAAAGCAGATAGGGAGAATCTGAAGTGCCTGGTCTTACCAAGAATGTCTAAAAGGTCAGGGAGAGGACATTGTTTCTGGAGGTCTCTAGCCTCGATACTTACTAGCTCATGGAAACCTGGAAACACAGCACGTCTTCATTGCGTATGAGCTTTTGTCTTCTAAGCTACTGTAGATGAGTATTTCTATAGGACAAAGCTATCAAACATTGTGTGATTTTTTCATTGCCTCTAATCTTGACTGGGCAATGTGGCATGTCATAAAGGAGTCCCATTTCCAGAGGACAGGTCTGTAATAATTTCTAGAAATAAGGATGCCCTAAGGTTGCCTCAAGAGAGTTCAGAAGCTCTGCATCTGGGAAACCTTGATCACAGCATCTTGAGAGCTTAGGAGAGAAAAGCAGTCAAAGTAGTTTATGTTTGAAACCTATTCTGATTGTTTGAAGCCTCACATTTTCAGGAAAGGCCAGACTGAACTTGAACTATTCTGAGCACAGACTGGAGTAGTTCTTACCAAGTTCTTAACAGTGACAGTTGTCACCATACGTTTTTCACCAATTCATAGAATTGTAAGACTAGGAGGGACCACCCATGGCCTTAGATGTTCATACCTGTAGCAGTTTCTTTCTAAAATGCTGGTTTGGCATAAACAAAGTTTGTTGGGAATATTTCTGTTCTGACTGACCAATTTTCTATGAAATCTAGGCAGGACCTAAGGGGTGAGTGCTCACCGGGCTGATTCTGGGCTAAATTCTGCCCAGTTTCACACCAAGCTCCTGGGACTCCAGGATTTCCTTGTATATCCCTCCAGGACTTCTTCCATCCTGTGCTCCCAAGGCCTCCTTGGGCAAGGGTCTTCTAGGAGTTTTCCACTCTGGGATAAGAAACCACCTAGCTTTTCCTGATGCTGCTTGGTTTCTCAGAAGTACAGGTCCTTTGCCCTGTTTGGCAGAAACTGCTGTGTTTTACATTATTTTTGTGTTGGAATTTTCCACAAAACAGAAATTGCAAGTTTCAACCAGCTTCAGTCCAGACTCCTTGAATGCTTTCTCGAGAGGATCTTGCACAGTGGAGATTACAAATTCACATCCTAACTCCAAAATATTTACTAAACCATTTTTCAGACCGAAGTTACTCTTACCTGTCTCTCTCTTCACTGGATTAGAGAACTGCTTAGTACTTTTGTCCCTGGAAATAACTGTATACTGTCCCTGGAAATACTGTAACATATATCATTTTGATTTTGGTGTGAAACAAGCAAATAGAAACAAGTTCCCAAGGCTGTGACGTGAGGCAGGGCAGGGAAAGGACTGTGTCAAAGCTGAGCTGCTTTGAGCAGTTTCGCCTCGCAGGTCTCTTACAGCAAAGGAGAGAGTGGGAAACGAGAATACCTATTTAGAGATGGTGTTGGTCGAAACAGCACTGGTCTGAAGATAAAGCAAGCAGCAACTAGTCTATATTATTATTGGTCCATAGAGGCATTTGATAGCTCCCTTTTATGAGCTGGGATTCTGTTTCACTTGTGGGTAGAGTCAAAGCTGGTGTATGCTAGCAGCAATCTTTGCTGAGCAGCGAAGCTGTGCTCCTTCATGCCTACCAAGAAACATGGCCAGGGGTTAGGCTTCTCAATCTACATCAGTGTTCAGAAGCCAACTCTTGTATTTTTGTTTGCTGGCCCCAAGTAAATTACAGAGACATGGCGATGGTCCCTCCTCACATGTGCATAAAAGGTCAGATGTGCCATGATGGAAACCACAGCTTCAGGCTGTTAAGGTCACCTTTGCTGGACAGTCAGCTCAGAGGGAATTTGTGGGAAATGCTCTGCACTCCCAGCTGGGAAATGGCCTGAGCTGCTCAGAGTACTAGAGCACTGGCCCCTTGATCAAGAATAAATCTCAGATTTCATGCTTCAAGTTTGCTCATTTGGCAGCTTTCCTGAGAGCTCAAGTCACTTACAGCTCTAAGCATACAAATGTATGTGTGGTACAATCACCCTGCCCTGCTTGGACATCCCAGTGAAGCAAAGTATTTAACTCTGGATACTTGAAGTAACTTCTTTGCAATGTATAGAGTAGCAAGCATTCAATAAAAAACAATCTAGCTGCGTGTTTAAACAGTCATTACTGCCTTCTGGGTAAATAACACATGTTTTTTAAATGGTCTCTGTACACAATAGACACTAACACAATAAATCCTAATTGCTCTGAAGGACCCATTAGGCTCTATCAGGTCAATACATATTGGAAGGTTTGTTGAAAGTCACTCACCCTGTTGTTACATAAGCCACAATTTGAAACTCTATAAATAAGTATTTGCCCAATGAAGAGTTTTGTCAAGGCCACACTAATTTATCATGTCAGCTTCACTATGGGGACTTTTCAAGGNCTGGAGGTGCACCAGTTCTGGCCGCTGGTGGAGATTCAGTGCTCCCCGGACCTGCGCTTCTTCCTCTGCAGCATGTACACCCCCATCTGCCTGCCCGACTACACCAAGCCGCTGCCCCCGTGCCGCTCCGTCTGCGAGCGGGCCAAGGCCGGCTGCTCGCCCATCATGCAGCAGTACGGCTTCGCCTGGCCCGAGAGGATGAGCTGCGACAGGCTGCCGGTGCTGGGGGACACCGAGGTGCTCTGTATGGGATACAACCGCACGGAAGTCACCACCCTGCCGCCTTTCTTCGGGAAGCCCACACGCCCGGCCAAAGACGCAGCCAAAAACCTGACGCCACTCGATGGGCAGCGCCCCTCAGGGCTGGACTGTGGCCGGACTTGCAAGTGCAAAGCGCCCCTGATCCCCATTTCCAAGGAGTCCCATCCTCTGTACAACCGCATCAGGACTGGGCAGGTACCCAACTGCGCGATCCCCTGTTACCAACCCTACTTTACTCAAGATGAGAAGACCTTTGCTACCTTCTGGATTGGGCTCTGGTCTATCCTCTGCTTCCTCTCCACCTCAACCACTGTGGCCACCTTCCTCATTGACATGGAGCGCTTCAAGTACCCTGAGCGGCCCATCATCTTTCTCTCTGCTTGCTACCTGTTTGTCTCTGTGGGCTACATTGTGCGGTTGGTAGCAGGGCATGCCAATGTGGCTTGCAACTCAGAACACCACCACATTCACTATGAGACCACAGGCCCTGCCCTCTGCACAATAGTTTTCCTTCTCCTTTACTTCTTTNAAAAAAAAAAAAAAAAGGAGAAGGAAAAAAAGGAAAGAAAAGAAAAAAGCACAATGTGGTATGTTTCAAAACCTACATCTCTGAAAAGTTTCAGGCTGCAGTATGCCTCTCCAAGAAAATCAAATGTAAAGTTCACCTCCTTCTCCTCCTTATCTCAGCAGTGCATGAATCACAGCAAGGAGATTTGAAGATCAGATATGACTGTGGTGCTGGTGGCCAGGCTGTGGCATGACAGAGACCCTTCTTCATCTCCAGTGACCCACCTGTGCCCTTTTGGCAAGGGCCCTGACCCTGCCTCTGCTTTCTGCATGCTGTGGTAGTGGCACTTTGGGACAGGAACGCCCCTTTGGTTTATCAACTGTGCTTCACAGAAAGGGGTCCCAGTCTCTAAGGGTGACCAGTGGAAACTAAATCTGTACATTTTCTGTGCACTTGCATGTACAAATATTGTTAAGTATAGTTAATATTGGCAAGACGAGTTTCGATGCAGCCACTCTTCCTGATTTTATTTTAGCTTTACTTAACTGAACTTCTGGTAGCATTTTACAAACTGCAGCACTTGTGTCAGGTGTTGCTAATGTCTGTGTCACTGTTAGAAATCAGTTTTTGCATTAATTCACTCAGGAGTTGTCTAGTTCCATGTAGCTTATTGGTTTTGTTGTTTGGAATGGTTTTGTTCTCCTGCAGTTTCTTAAGGTGTGTTATTGTACGGGCATGTATAAAACCTAACAGTAGTGATGTAGATGAGGGCTGTCGAGGGATCTTTGACAAGGCATTCATGCTGAAAAGCACTCAACTGATTTAAAGTTGAATTCCTGTTCCCAGCCCATAGCTTGAAAATCATTTGGGCACGTGAGAAAAAAGATTGCCCTTGCTGTTGTACTTCTGCAGGATTTCGGTTTTAGGGTCCCTCTGCAAATGCCAGCAGTGATTCTCATTCTGCTCTGCCCATTTGTGAAGGGATAAGAGCTACCTGTCTTCCTGCCTGCCAGGTCCATCCTGCCTGCGAGGCAGCAGGGACCTTGGTGTCTTATTTAGGAGCCCCTCTCCGGGTCTAGTTACACAAGGTCAGTCTCGGTGCCAGGGTTTGCGGCGCTGGCAGCCTTGTAACTCTCAGGTGGGAATGCAAACTCTTGCCATGGGTGGAAGCAGAAGCATGCCTGTCTTGATACAGCATGAAACCGTGTCCTGCATATAGGAGAAACACTGATCTCATTTCGTTAACAGTACTGTGCCAGAGCTGGCTGGGGGCTGTGATGCCAGACATGATGGCTGCCCATCCCTGCACTCATGGCAGGCAGTAAGGCACAGCCATGCCAGTTTTGCACTGCTTCAAACCACTCTGTGATCCCCAGCACCCCCTCGCTGATCCAGTTCATTATCAGGGGTCACTGCTAATCCCAGCAGAGCCTGAGCTTGTGCAGTCTCCAGCTGGGGTGACTGGCAGGCTGCCTACCAGCACCAGGAGCCCATAGTCACCTGTGCTGGGCCCCCACTGCTCCCTTCCTGGGAGCTGAAGATTTGTCAGCAGCGCAGACAAAACCAGGATTTGCTACTCCAAGCAGTGAGGGTCGAGGGCCAGGGACAGCAGGCTGGACCTACAACAAGAGGGGCAAGAGGTTTCTGCCCTGCTTTGGTACAGGCAAAGCCAAGAGCCAAGATCCCCGGCTTTGTTCCTGTCCAGAGCCTGGGCTGAAAAGCTCTTTGCAAAAGTCTGCTGAGTTCTCTAACAAGGGCAAGGGTAATAGCTAGTCTGTACAAAAGAAGCTCACTTAGTCCTTTTCTGAAGTCTTTTAGAAGTCGCAGTATCCTTAACAAAGGCAGTTTGTCCAGGTAAACAGTGCTGATAATACAGCAGCGAAAGAACCAAATACAGGAATATTTACTACATTTTAAACTTCCTGCTTCTACCAGGAACCACTGCACTCCAGCTGAAAATGCCTCAACAGGTAGAAGGTATATCCGTGAGGACATACTGTCAGCCCATGCCCATGTCCTCTGGGCTAGAGCCATCAGCAGGGACCAGGTGGACTCTGAAGCAGACCTATGATGGAACTTCATGAACACCTCTGCACGTGGATTAAAGGTAAAGCGATTTCCTAGTAATCTGTAACACTTTTTAAACAACAGCAAATTCCTAGGGGCACGATTTTTTTTTGTCTCCAGGGTTTGCCAGGGTAGGTTTTGTGTAAGCACTGCTAATACTGCTGGATGCACACGAAGCACTGTGTTCTCATACTGTGCTGCAGATGAATAACAGGGCTATCAGCTGTACTTGCACTTACACCATATTTAATCCTGTTCTGGTTGCTCTGCTACGTATTCATAAAAAACAAAAGGGAAACAGAAGCACAGAGCAAGCCAACAGATGTCTACCTGGCTCTTAATTGGATTTTATGTGTCCCCAGTGTAGCAAATGCAGTGTTATTTACAGCCAGGCTCTAAGAATTAGATACATCTGGAGGAGTGGTGAAACCTGAACCAGGCTACAAGAGTTGATAGATGAACTGAACGGCTGCCCCATTTCCCCCTTATCTCTTCCCCTCTTACCTATGTACTGGTTCCCCATTGTGTGTTGAATCAAATGAAGATATTGCCCAAGGAAATGCATATAAAAATGAAAAATAGCAGGCAAAACAAAAAAAAGAAAAAAGAGAGAGAGAATTTCTGCTCTTGTGGGCTTTCATCAGCATTTTCTAATTGTACAGCAATGATGATAATAAAAAGGCTGTCCTCTGCTCTCAGCTGTAATTTGGATAATCAGCTGAAAGCCATAATGAAACTGTCCATGATTGCTTTCTGCTGGGCTGCTAGTTCACGGAAACTCATTGTTGGGAAGAATTAAAAGTTAGGACTCCAGCTACAGGACTATATCACTGTGTTCCACAGGATAGCTTTATGACAGGCAGAAGGCAGAGCGCAAAGCACAGATGTAGGAACTGGAGATTTTTTTGTCCTGTTAAAAAAGAGTGCCAAATGATATGCATGCCTAGGCTGGGTGGACTTGTAGACACAGAGGATTTTGGAAGTGGTAATGAGCTCTCTGGCCTTAAAATCCCTGTGGACTTTGATGTGTGGTAGCAGCAGTTGGTGGCATGAGAGCTGCTGGCCATAAATTGATTGGCAAGACAGATTTTACCTCTGGGAGGAAGACAGGAGCTAAGTCATGCTCTTGAGTCTTTGCTTTTCAGGCTCAGGATGTAGCTGGAGATATTTTGGGTGCATGGGATTTTGGATGCTGGTGTTCCCCAGCACCAGGCCTGAACATGAGCTATCCCTCTGTGTGATATACTGCAGGTTATGTCTTGACTAGCTGATACAACGCTGGGGTGCGAGTGTTGTGGTTCAGATTGCCCTTCCATCTGCATTCACCGAGGGGTGAGAAGCTCGTGGTTCAAGGGCTTGGGACCAGCCTTCCTTCTTGGCTAGAATAAGTGCACTGGCAGAGTGGGTGCAGCCTGTGACCCTCTCAAATGTGGTTTCTGAAGCAGGTCTGTTCTCCTGCATGCCTTGAGCTTCAAGAGTAGTGGAGGCCGCTGAAAACCGTGCTGATAATTTAGGTGTTCGCTAGTGCAGATGCAGTTCTGGACATCGGGGAGCTCCTGCAAGACCCCGTGGGAAGGGGCCTTCGTCATGGGTAGGGTCTCTTGAAAGAGCCAGGTTGGTCCATTCGCTGCCAAGTTGTGAGGCAAGCGGTTCTGAACGATCACCCCGCAGCTCCGGAGCGGCGAGCCGGAGGGAGCCCGACCCAGGAATGTGCTAGAGCCGCTGCCAGCAGCCTGCCGGCTGGACGGGCACAGCCCGGTCCAGTTTCTCTTCCTTGCTGCAGCTCAGCTTCCCGGGAGGCTGGAGCGCTGTCCCGGCAGGCAGCAGGGAAGCGGCGGCGGCGGAAGGTGCTGCCGTGACCCTTGTACCCGGCTCACGTGCGGTTGCCGGAGCAAGGCAAACGCGGAGCAGGACCTTGCGCGCCTCCCCAAAACCCAGGGGTTTCTCCCCTTCCCCGTCTCATCAAGTTACGGCGAGGTGAGGCGTAATTCAGTGAGAGAAACTGAAGGGCCCGAAGAGGCGAAGCGGCAGCAGCACCGCAGACGCCTCCTGCCTTCTCCTCTTCCATCCGCTGTCCCCGTCCTGCGTTACACTCCACGACGACGAGGGGAAGCCGGGTCAGGCCGGCGCTGGTGGGGGGGGGTTGGCCCTGGGTCTCGGGAGGGGCCCGGTGGGCGAGGGAGGAAGGATCCAGGATCCCTCTAGGCTCACCGGCTTAGACAGGGAGCAAGGGGCGAGTGTTGAGCGGCTGGTGGTCAGGCAGCACCGCCACTTGTTCACTGCCCCGCTTCCCCCCGGGGCCGGGCCACCGCGTGTCTCCGAGCGGGACTCCAACAGAAAACTTGCAGCATGCCGGGGCAGAGCAGCATGCGGGGGCGCTTCACCTCGCCGCACCGGGACTAGCTGCCAGGGCCGAGGCGGGGCTGGCGCGGGGCACCGGGGCGGGGGCGGCCCCGGGGCGTTCCCGGGCGGGGCTAAAGGCGGAGCGCGGGCGCGGCTCGGCGCGGGGGCGCCAGCTCGCACCAGAGCGCGAGTGGCGGCGGAGGCGGCAGCGGCGGTCCCGGCGCGGCCCCG
>WAAF01004057.1:19741-42070 GCA_013400475.1 Tricholaema leucomelas | reverse complement strand
CCCCCGTGCCGCTCCGTCTGCGAGCGGGCCAAGGCCGGCTGCTCGCCCATCATGCAGCAGTACGGCTTCGCCTGGCCCGAGAGGATGAGCTGCGACAGGCTGCCGGTGCTGGGGGACACCGAGGTGCTCTGTATGGGATACAACCGCACGGAAGTCACCACCCTGCCGCCTTTCTTCGGGAAGCCCACACGCCCGGCCAAAGACGCAGCCAAAAACCTGACGCCACTCGATGGGCAGCGCCCCTCAGGGCTGGACTGTGGCCGGACTTGCAAGTGCAAAGCGCCCCTGATCCCCATTTCCAAGGAGTCCCATCCTCTGTACAACCGCATCAGGACTGGGCAGGTACCCAACTGCGCGATCCCCTGTTACCAACCCTACTTTACTCAAGATGAGAAGACCTTTGCTACCTTCTGGATTGGGCTCTGGTCTATCCTCTGCTTCCTCTCCACCTCAACCACTGTGGCCACCTTCCTCATTGACATGGAGCGCTTCAAGTACCCTGAGCGGCCCATCATCTTTCTCTCTGCTTGCTACCTGTTTGTCTCTGTGGGCTACATTGTGCGGTTGGTAGCAGGGCATGCCAATGTGGCTTGCAACTCAGAACACCACCACATTCACTATGAGACCACAGGCCCTGCCCTCTGCACAATAGTTTTCCTTCTCCTTTACTTCTTTGGCATGGCCAGCTCCATCTGGTGGGTCATCCTGTCCCTCACCTGGTTTCTGGCTGCTGGTATGAAATGGGGCAATGAGGCCATTGCTAGCTATGCTCAATACTTCCACTTGGCTGCGTGGCTCATCCCCAGTGCCAAATCCATCGCTGTGCTGGCACTCAGCTCTGTGGACGGTGACCCAGTGGCTGGGGTTTGCTATGTGGGCAACCAGAGCCTGGAGAACCTGAGGGGATTTGTTCTGGCACCACTTGTGGTTTATCTCTTCACTGGCAGCCTCTTCCTGCTGGCTGGCTTCATCTCGCTCTTTCGCATCCGCAGTGTGATCAAGCAGGGCGGCACCAAGACTGACAAGCTGGAGAAGTTAATGATCCGCATCGGCATCTTCACCGTGCTCTACACTGTGCCCGCCACCATCGTTATCGCCTGCTACATCTATGAGCAGCACAACCGGGAGGCGTGGGAGCAGGCACAGAACTGTTCCTGCCCAGGGGACCCTCACCACCCCAAGCCTGACTATGCTGTCTTCATGCTCAAGTACTTCATGTGCCTTGTGGTAGGCATCACCTCTGGTGTCTGGATCTGGTCGGGCAAGACACTTGAGTCCTGGAGGCGCTTCACAGCCCACTGCTGCCGGGCCAGGAAACCTGCAGATCCCTCTATGTATGGTGAGGCCAGCCCAGCACTGGCAGGCAGGATGATGCTGCCCAGCATGGCCTCCTACCACAAGCAGGTCCCATTATCCCACGTGTGACCGGATGGAGCCTCAGTGACCCCAGCCACAGGGAGGAAAGGGTTGCAAAGACCCTGGGCCACAGAAGGTGGGTTGGCCACTGGGCCACCCGCAGCATCCTCGGCTCCACCATGGCGGTGCTGCCTGGGACCAAGCTTGTGCACCTGTGGGGCACAGACCAGCCACAGCCCCAGGCAAGACAGAGAGAGGTGCTGCCAAAAATGCAGGGGTAGGGGGAAAGAGAGGCCTGGAGCCTGACACCACCATGTATGTCCCATTTGGGTTCTGATGCCCTGTTTGAGGTCCTGAGTAGCCTCTACTTGCAGGCCAGTCAGGTAGAAGATAGCTCTCAAGCACTGATTTGTGTTCTACGATGAGCCTCTGGGTGGGACTTGCTGGTGCTGGGTGGAAGAAGTGAGCTGCAGCAGGCAGGGCAGGTGGTGGCCCCTGACCCTGGGTGATGTGCTGGCACCTGCACTCAGCCACTCAGCAGAGACTAAGAGAGAATGTGAGGGGACTGGGAAGATCTGGCAGTGGGGACTGCCTCTCTGTTGTGCTGCATCAGGGGCCTCCAAGGCAGGATAATGCTCCCAGGGCTGCTGGAGTCTCAGGGCAGAGCTGTGTGTGGCAAAGGAGAGGACTGGGTGCCCCAGCACAGCATTGCTGCTGGCTAAGTGGAAGCTGCATGGGCTGTGGGCTTTGGGCATGGTGGCGCTGTAGGAGGAAAAAGCTGTGGAGAGGAACTGCCACCTAGCCCTTGAGAGGAACAGGAACAGGGTCCTAAATGACTGCAGCATGGGTGAGGACCAGATGATGACCCCAGCGGTCTGTTCTGGCTAGGGCAAGTAGGCGCTGGCTCTCCTTGAGTCTGGTGCTGGTGGGGCTCAGCTTTGTGGCACCAACTCCCAAGTTTGACCCACCTCTCTGCAACAGGTAGCCAGCTCTGCTGCCCGTGAGCAACCTGCTCTAGAGAGCTGAGGGTCTGCATGAAAGACAAGGCTGCCATCCCAGCACCACGGGGGTTGCAAGGAGCTGTTTGTGCTGGCGCTGAGAGCAGCCTCCTGAGCTGCCGTGTGCTTTGGGAAGAGGTCGATGCTGCTCTGTGCTTCTCATCTCTGCAGCAGATTTTTGCGTCTCACTTGTGCCATGAAGGTTATCCTGGGTGAGATAGGCACCCCCAGCTCCCTGCCCGCCAGAGGCACAAGACACAGCAGCTGAGCATGGCATCACCAACCCTAAAAAGTTGGTTGTACTTCTGTAGTGGGCAGTGTGAGCATGGGGCGGGGGTGAGCCAGGCAGCAGTCTGCAGTCCCTGGGAAGCAGCTGGGTTTTTCCAGTTAGCAGCTTCGCTACTTCTTGCTGCTTCTTTCTTTGAGACAGTGCTGGGTTTGAAAGCGAGCAGTTAATTTAGGAAGACTCAGCAGAGCACTTATACTCCCTTTCCTCCAGCTTCCAAAAGCCTTTTCCACTCCCCCAGGTCAGACAGCAGCACAGCACTGACAGAAGAGGTGCTTGGCATTAAGTGGTGATGACAGCTATGTTTCAGTAACTAGAATGATGGCAGGAGGGCCCTGTTGTCAACCTCACTGAATGCAGTGAGGGCCAGTGGCTCCAGTTGCAGCACAGCTGGCAAGAGGCAGGTGCCTCTGGCTTCATCCTGCTTGTGAAAGCACCCAATTTATAGCTTTTTTCTTTTTTTTTTTCCTCTTTGTCCTACATGGTGATCATTTATGTTCCCACCTACCCATTACTCAATTACTCAAGGTCTTTTTGCCCTCCTTCAAGTGTGGCAACATGACCTGCTGCTTGAGCACTGGAGAGCAACAGCTGGCTTTGCTCCAACTGGACTGCAAGGATCCAAGGTTGCTCTCAACACCTTTGGACCACTTCAGCAGAGAAGGTTTCCACTTTGTTTTAAAACCAAAGCCTGAGAAGTGAAGGGACACTCGAGTGGCACATCTACCGATAAAGCTGCTGCCAAGGTACCATATGAGTGTCCTGGGGCACTCTGGCCAGCAGAGCCAGTGGTGCAAGGACTGAGGGCTCATGGGGACTGCTTTGCTGCACATATCAGCACTCTTGAGGCAGAGTGCTCGCTCCCTTCTGCGTGCTGCAGCACTTCATTGTGGCCGGAATTGCACCACGGTGTGTTACAAACTGTAAATAGTTGTATTATAACCTGGTTTGTACGTACAGAAGCTGTAGTGACCTTTGATACGGGTTTGAGGCAGGTGTGTTCTCAGCACTGAGGCAGGTAATGTGCAGAGACGCTGTGGGTAGTCTCATGTTGTAATCCAGGGCATTAAATGACTCCAGTCTGCTCCAATCCATGCCATTCTGGACTCCTCTCTTTTGTAGTGCCTTTTGTAGATACAGCCAAACACACGTCATGCAATGGAACAGACAAAACCATGTCAAAGGTGGTAGTTTGTTACTTTTTGTTTTCTCCAACTACCTGTAAAGCTGCCTTTTTTTTTAAGAAAAAAAATTTACAGTGAGCTACAAACTTGTCCCCTGCAAAACACAAGATCATTTTCAGCTTTGATCTAGTGGCAGGTTCATACAATCAACTTGTGCTTGAGCCTGGCTTCTCAGCAGCAGGTACTCTGTCTGCCTCTTACATCACTGATGCCGTTCAATGTTGTTTAAATAACTGTATGATATTTTGTGAAAAGCTGAAGAAATTTTATTCAAAGAGAAGTATTGAGATCAGTTATTTATGAGGATGAAAAAAAGCAAGCAATGAAAAAAAGTGTGTGCTGTTTCCTTTGCTTCTGTTAATTGCTACGAAAACTTAACTGGGGGAGGACGCTGGGGTGTGAGGGGAGGGGGCTGTGCTGGAGGGCTGTGCAGGGCTCTTATCCCTTCGAAAGTGTGGGGGAACAGGTGAGGCAGCCGTCCTCAGAAGTAGCCTGCCCTGTGTGCATGACCCCCCATGCAGCACAGCCCTCAGCGCCTGCATCCTGTGCCCCAGCCTGGGTGTCAGAGCCTGGCCCTGCACTGTGCAGAAGTCAGTCCTCAGGGGCTGCCTCACTGTCTGGCTGCTGCTTGTGACATTTTCTCGAGAGGCCAAGGTCACACCTCGTTGGTAGAAGAAGATTAACTATCAACTTTTATTGCTGTGCTGCACTGTGCACACTATCAGTCCCTTGCTCTGCACAGAGATCGGCCCTGAAGGGTGCTCTTTGATACTTGTCAGGCCAAGCAGATGACAGCTCTCAGCCAAGCAGGAGCTGCACTCCGATAGGAGTGTCCACGTTGCCATCTGCTCTGTGTTCTCATGTGAGGAGCATTTTAGGAAGAATAAGAAGGGGTTAAAGGCTGGCTCCCTGGTGACTAATGGTGCAAGACTTTGCTATCTAGTTAGGTGTGTAGGCACACATCAGGTCCCACTAGATAGGATCTCTTACCTGGAAGCAGCATTCCAGCACCCAGTGATAAACCCAGCAGCCACACTGACTCACCCGGTTCCTCAGTGCTTGGTGATCTGCCTCCCCCTGTTCAAGAACAGGCAAATCATGCTGTCAGGCACAGGGCAGCTGTTCTGGAGTGTGGAGAGGACCTGCACAATTTCAGCTTGAGGTTCTTACTGAGGAGCTGTGGATACTCCCTGCCTGCCTCCGGAAGTAATGCCCAACACTTCACTGGTAACCTTGTCATCCTCACCAACCAGGAAGCCACTGTGTCCTCATCTCCTCAGTAAACAGGAGCTTGGCAGAGCTGCCATACACCACCTACTGTTTCCGAGCAAGGGAAGGGCCATTACTGTAGGCAGCTGTTTGCGAAGCACCTGCAGGAGCGTTCCTGCGAGCACATGCACGCTCACAGACACAGCCCAGCCTAATGTTTGTGCTGCTGTGTCACTTGTGCTCTCCATGGCCCATTTGGCCAACCTCAGCCATCCTTGAGGCAGTCGCTGGCTTTTGGATTTTGCTGTTTGATTAACAGTGCCAAAGCAGCACAATTTCAGTCCGGGTGGCATGGAGAATGACAGTGTCTAACGACATAGGGACTGCGCAGCTTTTGGAGTAATTTTTAATGTCACAGAGAGCCAAAGTACCTGATTCACCAGAAAACAAACCAACAGGAGGAAAAAAAACCCACCACCACAGAAACAAACAAAACACCTGCAACAAAACAAACACAAACCCAACAGACAAACAGAACAACCTCATCCTGAGTCCACATTCAGCTTTCTCTTGGGCTAGACATTTTGGGCTGGTGGCAGGAGGAGGCATCGTTAAGTGCACTACAAATCACTACGGAGGCACCCTATAGTTTACTGAGTATTGTCAAGCAACTTCCTTGGTGCAAGTGTTTTCCCAGATAACACTACGGAAAGTCAGTCCTGCGTAACGCTACTGCACAACTGTGCTGTGGGAAATACCTGTGCAGGCCGGGGGTGGCAGCTGCCTACTGCTGAACACACCAGCTCACCCTGCCCCGTGCACACCTTGCCAACACCCTCTGCAAGCTATTGCCTCAATTGCTCTTCTGCTTGCTTATGTTATGCTTCATGCCTATACTCTTATTCAAAAGCGATGGGCTTGACGTTTATGCCATCCCTGAAGTGCTTGTCCTCTCGACTGCCAAACCCACACTGAAGTAGTTCTTGTAAAATTCCCTTAGGAACAGAATACAGAGTCCCTGTATACAAAGGGAAAGGGCTGCTGAAGCCCAAGGCCATCAGGCAAGCTCACAAACACATCCATGACTTCCTGCCCCTGTTGACCACTGATACATGATGCTCCTATCATGCTTGCTAGGCTATTGTCTCTGCAAACAGCATTTACTGCTATCTGGAAAGTGCTGCCCTGGAACTGGATGCAGGTAGAGGTCACCTCTGCACAGATTCAGTATTACTCAACTGTTAAGAGAAACAAGGTACATTGTCTCTGGAACTGGTTGCTCTTTGGGAGCACAGACAGGCAACAGTCACTGCAACTCGAATATTCTAAGCGTGACTGTAATTGTTCCTCTGCCCTTTTTGAGAAAAGTGCTGCTAACAAATTAAGAACAGTGAAAATTATGATGTATCTCCCCCCACCTGCTTGTCTTCCAGCAGAACCACCCAAACCTAGTTCCTTCTGACACGGCCGCTGCTCATCTCTTCAAAAGGGAGACGTACTTATGTGTACTTAGGAAATCCCCTAACTGCATCATCCAGAATCTAACTCTTTTAGGGGGATCAATGTTAAATGTTAAATGAATTGCTGATTTTCCTCTCTTAAGACGCTGAGTTGGAGTTGAGCCCTATTTAGCATCAGCTGAACAGGTCAAAAATCCTATTGACAATGTGCTCTGGGCTATGCTACAGTAAAACTAAACCCAGTTACAGTTTGAGGCAAAATTAAGTTGGGAGCAGCAGTCTCCTGCAGGATATACTGCAGAAGCAGCTTGAGATGTCATTCACTTGCCATCCAGCTCACAGAAAAAGCCTCAATCTCATTTGGCAAAAAAAGGTAAATGACTGCCCCAGGTTTCTGCTGAGCACCTCACTGCTGACTGACTGGTTACATGTGCAGAAGCCATGTGCCGGCCCACAGCAAAGTGCATCCAGACCGATCCCACAAAGTTAAAGGCATCTGGCAGTGCAAAGGAAAGCTCATTAGCAATTAGGTCACAAGTCAGTCCAGGAGCTGGTCACTTGTACTTTCCAATTTAGTGCCTCTCAAGAGAGGACTTAAAAACCATCGAATCACCTCCAGGGAGACTGGCCCTTAAGGCTAAGTGCAAAGACACTGGGAACAGTTACTTGAGCAGCCCAAGTCAAATTCTAAATGCAAACAACGTGTGGGAACAGCCGGGCAGCCACGCAAGATTCTGCCCTGCCTTCAGCTGAAGCAGGCTGCCAGGGCTCTGCCCCAGGTTGCCAACGAGGCAGCTCACAGTTGCCACATGACCACTGCTGCTGGTTGCCCAGACATTCACAGGTCACTGTGTTAAGATGAAGACACGGGGCTACTACAGGGAATGGAGGGGCTTTAAGGCTTACCACTGTATTTTTTTTTCTTTCTTTTTTCATGTTTGAGAGAAGCTGCACAACACCAAGTACTTATGAGGGGGAATGAAACTGGACAGCTGTACAGAACACACAATTCACCTTTAATTAAAATAGAGTTTATTAGCTTTTCTTTTAATACAAACATGAGAAAGGAAAACCACCTGAAGATGTAGCGTTATTTCCAAAATGGATTGTGATCAATACCTGAAGTGCCAAGTTCCATGGGTTTGGGAGCCAGGGGCTGACATGTTTGCAAACCATAAAAGGCTATATGCATCACTTTGACAGCTGAGTGCAGCCAGACTGATGACTACACTCACAGCCCCACTCTCAAAAGGCACATGGACTTGCTGTTCAGTGTAAGTTTCTGGGCCTTGGCTGGAAGAGGAAGTGCACAAAACCTGTGCATTTCAGAGGGAGATCTGCTCCTAGGACAAACTGCCTAGAATCTATTTGGATCCAAGAAGGGGAGATACTACAAAAGACTCGTAACAGGAAGAGTCTAATTAATACTTGTCCTGCTTAGAGTTTAGTTCCAGAGCCTGAAAGTAAGCTCCATTCCAAAGTCTCAGAAAGAGCAAACCCCAAGCCTCTAGAGCAGTTGCACAAGATAAAATTCACTTTGAAAACCAACAAAACTAACACAAAAATAAAAGAGCTTTATAGAAAGCTTTTTGATAATTCCCAAATCAACCCAGTATTTTTCAATCTACCACCTTAGGTAGTCAAAGATTCTCAAACTCATTACTGTCTCATTATGGAGGTAAATCCCTCCCAGGAAACAAAAACCTGAGGAGAGCCAGATGGATGCACAATATCAGCTTTAGGAACTTCACTGTATATAGCAGAAGAGATGTGCAGTAGAAGTCAGACAAGCGGTGCTGCACACTGGATTGCTACACTGTTTGCGCCTGTGATGATGTTTCCAGACTAGCTTTCCCATTCAATGCCTCAGAAAAATATACAGATTGCATCTCTTCCAGAGCAAGGTAAGTATTAGAAAGTGAGAGAAGCACCATAATTCACAAGAAATGCAGCATGGACCCTATACATTT
The DNA here is from genome assembly GCA_013400475.1 of Tricholaema leucomelas. Taxonomy (NCBI): domain Eukaryota; kingdom Metazoa; phylum Chordata; class Aves; order Piciformes; family Lybiidae; genus Tricholaema lacrymosa; species Tricholaema leucomelas. Next base: position 33,607 of record WAAF01004057.1, on the reverse strand, counting down.
TAACGATACCTAACACCGGATCTCTGCCCGCAGTCAAAACATTCAAAGTCTCTTGACAATCTCTACTGGAGTGAAGCAGTGGGTGCAGAGTTGGGATTCCTTCCTGCCAGGCGGTTTCTTGGTTATGAACAGATCACCAATAATAGCAGCTTTTAGTAGCCAAACCAGTGAAAATCTGTCAACACGTCTCTATGCTACTGTTTTCAGCTCCAGAGTGGCTTTGTACTTTAAGAGTCCAATGTTTTGTTTTTGTGAACGCTGCCTCGACCCGAAATACAAACGCAGCGAGACTCTGGATGAGAGGGGAGAGGAGGGAAGAAGGTTTTAGCTATAGTCGTGTGGTTAGTGTTTCAATTCTAAAATTTAAAACTACTTATTATTCAAAACCTCAAGAGTTCACAGCTATAGGCCTACATAGTAAGCAAACATCTGTGGGGGAGAGAAGGAGAAAAGTCTGGGTTTTGCACCTCTGGATACATAAGAAGGAGGAGAAAGTTGATTTGACAAAGGTCTCGTCTGCTCCTCAAGCTCCGGGCTCCGTCGGCTAAGTTTTGCCGCCTCTCCTCCTGCTGGAAGACACCATCACCGCCGGCTTGTGTGCGTGGAGTGGTGGTATTCCTCCGACTCTCGCGGCTGCTGGTTTGCGGTGCTGCACCTTTCTCTCTCCTCAGGAGAGGATGGCATTAGAACGGCGGATACCAACTAAGTTATCAGCGCTGAAGGATCGTCTCATAGCAGCTTTTGACAAGTCCTTGTATTTGTCTTCACACAGCCGGGAGATAGCCTGCACACCGCATTTGGATGCAAAATGGAGAGCACGCATTAGGGAAGCCTGAACCGTTCGAGGGAGGTTTTCAAAGTGTAATATCAACACAGCAGGCACTCTGTAGCAGTGCCACTACTGGCTTTTTTTTTTACCTAGAATGAGAGTAAAGAACTGCTTTGGAGGGAAAAATATTAAAGGGGTCTGCCCCCATGCCAGCAAGAACCCTATCCATCAGAAAGCCAGGCATAAAGAAGGTAAGCAGCTTCCATATCCAAGTACCCTCATTCTTTTACCAGTCTCACTGTCTAATGGAAAACTTGGATCCCTTTCAGACAAAGAAGTTTGTGCAAGCTATGTTAAAAGATGCACCCAGTAGCTAGGCCTGGTGCATGCAATAGCACAAACATTTTATTGTAAACAGATAAAAACGCAGGCATTTCTGTGAGAGAAAAGGTTCAAGGTGAAGAGGTCTCTACAATCCCTTGGGCCTGGGCCACTCTGTGCAAGTGAGCCTAAGAAATGAAGTTCTAGTAGGATGTCTGCTTTGGCTTCTCTACACTCTCAGCCTCAATGTGCTCTTCCTGGGATCAGGCTCCTACAGAAGTCTGAGAAGGGAGGTCAGCCCACTGCTTGATGGCATAGCAGTAGCCATGGCACTCTAATACAGCTATTAAATATCAGTACATGTGGACAACCTAGGATTTAAATGCTTTTTCATCCAATTAATTGGCTTGCCTCTGCTCTGCTTCTCTAGCTAGTCAAGCAGCCTTTATTCTGGTGCAGCTATCCTACTAACAAGCCTAATTATTTAAATCCCAATAACACAAGGTTGTTCAGAAAACTCTGTCTGCCCCTGTGCAAGGACTCTTTCCATTGCAGCTTTCAGGCACTATCAATGCAAATAAACAAGGATACCTGTAATAAAAGACTGAACTGAATTTCAGTCCTGAACATTAACTTCCATTAATAATTTACCACCTATCACCAGATGAACTTTTAGAGTCCTGCAACCAGCTACAAGCCTACACCTTCCCTTTAAGGCAGCACCCATTCAGCACAGCCCAGCGTTCTGGAAGTTCAAAAGGTGAAAAGCACTCCAAACATGACTAAACTGCTCAGTATATTTTAAAATAACTATTTACATTTATTTCTGTTGACCTTCTGGAGGCATTCATTTGGCTCAAGAGTGGCATTCTTTGAGACACTGGCTGCATGAGCTCCCAGTGCAAGACCAGACAGCCTCTCCGTCCTGTTCTAACGCTAGCACATCAGTCATAAAGCAACCTGTGCTGGGACACTTAGCCACAGTTGCCCATATGGTGTAAGTCAGTTTTCAGTTCCTGCCATACAAATTCACTGCTCCATACAGGCTCTTATCAACTGCCTGTGTGCTTCTAACCAAAAGGTACAATTAAAAACATTAGCAAATGGTTTAAATATTTATCACATTTTAGAATCAAAGCCCAGGATGTCCTCTATATATGCGTTATTAAATACAGTGTGGCAAACCAGAAACTGTACTGAACATTACCCTGGTTTTTAATGCCAAGCCCCCAAATGCTAGCAAAGAAGAAACAAAACAGGCTCACAATCTGTAAATCATCCACTTATGCCTGGGCACTGAGCAGTTCAGTAAACAGTTTCCTGTGGAATATGAACTGCCCTGCAACCATATTTACAATTAGTGACAGTGTTAGCTTAAAGTGCAAGTAGAAAGGGTGAGACAAAGCAGAAGAGCTGCACTGCTTAACTTTAGAGGAATTCATAGGCACACCACACCTATCATTTGAAATGACCAGGAGGATCACAGTTATTTCCAAAGTTCAGCCACTTCTGGCTGGCATAAAATTAAAACAAACAAAACCAAGCCCGTGGCACTGGGCAGAATGCTTGGAGGGTGGACAAGAGAACGAGCTAAGCCAAGTAGCACATCCCCCTGTGAAAGGGCCCACGGTATCAGTGTACATAGGGCCTGTGGTACTGCCTTTGTTGGAAGGTCAACCAAACAACATGCAGAGTCATCAATTAAATCTGGACAGATGAAAGGTTGCATTGATCCAACATGAAATTTTGCCTGGTACTCTGGAAAAGTTCTTTAAAACTGTGCCTTCATACCAGAGAAGGCTGCAGGCACTCACAGATGGGCAGAAGGAGCAAGTACTCTGTAGTTACCCTCCTCTGGACATTCTAGACTTCTAAGAAGTGACTATTCCAAAAGTTTATCCTGAAGCAATACATCTTTGGGAAGGTGAGGTTCTAAATTTGTGAAAACTATTTCTGCAGCAGTTCTCAAGCGATTTACTAAGCTATGAGAGCAGTAAACACTCCCTCTATATCTAAAAGCAGCTGTGCAGTGGGAAAACTTCAGCTGGTAGTATTTAGGAAAGTCTGAGTGTGACTGTCTCTAGGTGCTTGGAATACAGGCAGAGAAGGACAGACAGTCCATTACATATGACACTAATCCTTTCAATCTTAAGTAGCCTAACGGAGCTATGGTTCCCAAAATAACACCCATTTTATTTTGCAGTCTGCTAGAGTTCCACAATCTCTGCCACTTCTTTCCTTAGAATATTACCTTAGCTTATGTGTGGCTTTAGAAGTGCTAACTGTAATTACAAAGGGGGTAAATTTGCCTCTGAGACACCAATGTAAAAACTTTTTAGTTCTTCTGACTGCCACTTGTGATTAGCAACGGATGCCCTTGCCAGACATACAGGAATCTGAGTTCCCTGCTCAGCCAGTCTCAGACCGTTACCTCCAGTTTCTGTGCTCTCTCTTTACTGAGAGGCTCCAGCAGAAAGCTCAGGTTATTGTCATCTGCTAGGGAGCGAAGATCGAAGTAGTATTTGGCGTAAACACTGGCAGGAACATTGATATTAAACTGCAGTAGCTCCAAGAAGTGTCTTTCCATCTCATTCCTAGGAGGCATAAGGGACAGAAGACAAAGGAAAAAAAAAGACTGTATTAGCTGGCTGAAAACACTGAAGAGACTTCAAGCTCGTTTTTAAGCCCAGCAACTTTGAAATAGTCATCAAGAGCTTTGCATTATTAGTTTTGAGAGACAGGTCATTCATTTGTGCTCAAAACAAGGTGCAGCTTTTGAGTCCTGGCACCTCCAGCTCAGAGAGAAAGGTAGTGCCCTGTCATGCACTCGCTCGGCTGACCGGGGAGGTTCATTCTTCGGAGTTCCATTAGTGCAGCTGTACAATTCATGCACCATTCTCACTCTCCTACGGCCCCACACTATAGTGATCAGATGAAAGGAGTGATGTATGCTGTTTATTAGCTCTGAAGAACTTGCAGACATTTTCACCAGGCTGATAACAGGAAGGGGGTTTATTGAAGTAGAGGCCGACTAACAAAAGGAGTAGGCAGATCACCACGGCAACAAATGGATCTATGAAGAGCTGCTGCTATTATCTCACAGAAAAAAGGCTCTTGAAGCAACACGGATTCATCTCCAATAAATAAATAAATAAGCAGCATTAGGTGGGAGAAGGAATTTTCTCCTCAATAGCATTAAGCAGGATAACAAAGTACTATGTCAAAGGGCACTGTCCAGTTTTTACTCACTGGGCAAAATATTTGGAGGGAAGTGAGGAGAGTGCCATGACATGAAAAAAAACCTGCTTCTTCTACTGTACCAAGTTCAGCTAAATCAGAGAGGAAAACCGATGTCTTACAAATTATCCTCAAAGGAACTGGTGGTACCCAAAACATGCAATTCAGTTTGACACCAAACAATCCTTCCTACTGGTAGCAGACCTGTCTCAACAGAATTTAGCAGCTGCATGGGCCAGCTGCAAATGCACTAGAAGAAAAGTTGCACAGTTCAGTTCCAGGGCTGTCCTTGCTTTTGGTGAGGTTTTCAAAATGGATGTTTTGCCTATCAGAGGAGGAGAAATAAATGAAGGATTCATCCAGGTTGTGTCCTGTATTGGATAGTGGGTCCCAATATGAATAGTGGCTTTGTGCTTGTTTCTAGCATAGTGGACTGGAGTATCATTGAACCTAGTGCCAAAATTAATTTCCTGTTCATACGGTCATAAGCCTATAGAAATGTAAATCAGATAATGTTTTGATGATCAGCTGATCAGAGCTTGATTTACCTTGTGAATAAATGTCCTTTGTACTCACCAGGCTAATACATTTTAATTGTGTAAAAATACAATTCTTCATTGGATTAACAAGTCAGTTAACAGCGGCTGAAAACCTGCCAAGGACAATGCCCCTGTGTTTTCCCTGTCTTATTTACAAGTACATGTAGCCAAAAGAATGAACAGCACGCGTCCCCTTACAAGCAATCATAGTGAGATTAGCAGCTGCACAGCTGATTTTGTAGTGATTATGGCCTCACACTCAAAGCAAGTTTTGAAAAAGGATGACTTCTTCTCTCTTGTATTTTTAAATCCCATCAGAAATCAGCAAAACAAAACACTCTCCAAAAAACAAAAGCAAAAAAATCCTTTTACTAAAACATCCACTTTTGCTTTGGTCAAATAAGAAAGAGCTTGTGAAAAAGAAAGTAAGATGAATTTACCTTTGCTAAGTAGGAAGAAAATAAGGCAAATAAACTCATCTGCCAGTTGCAAAGCTTAGATCACATATCTTCTAACCCACCATAGAACAGAATAGAATAGAATAGAATAGAATAGAATAGAATAGAATAGAATAGAATAGAATAGAATAGAATAGAATAGAATCAACCAGGTTGGAAGAGACCTCCAAGATCATCCAGTCCAACCTAGCACCCAGCCCTATCCAGCCAACTAGACCATGGCACTAAGTGCCTCATCCAGGCTTTTCCTGAACACCTCCAGGGACGCTGACTGCACCACCTCCCTGGGCAGCCCATTCCAATGCCAATCACTCTCTCTGGCAAGAACTTCCTCCTAACATCCAGCCTATACTTCCCCCGGCACAACTTGAGACTGTCCTGCCTTGTCCTGTTGCTGGTTGCCTGGGAGAAGAGAGCAACTCCCACCTGGCTACAACCTCCCTTCAGGTAGTTGTAGACAGCAATGAGGTCTGCCCTGAGCCTCCTGTTCTCCAGGCTAAACAACCCCAGGTCCCTCAGATCACTTTGTATGAGAGCCAAAGAACTCAAATTTAAAGGGAGTGGCAAGGTGGGGATGTCAAACAAGCACTAAGGAGAGTGTGTTTGCTGGGGGCAAGGGGCACTTATGCTGCCTTTGTATACGTCCCTACACATGCACACACAGATTTGCAGACTGGGTGAACTAGACATGGCATAAAACCTTTTGGGGTATAATTCTCATTCTTGGCTTGCAGTGGCTCAATAAGAGTCTCCAACAGGTTAGCAAGATCCTTCTAGATATGGGCCAAGATGTTCACCAAAAGTGCACAAACCAAACTTGCCACCAGACCTCACAGATAGGCCTTTAGTGTGCACTGGAACCGCCTGCCCCTGGAGCAACACCTGGTTGAGTCCCATCAAGTAATCTTTAGCTGGGTTGCTGCTGTGGGAGGCTCAGGGGTGACCTTATTGCTGTCTACAACTACCTGAGGGGTGTTTGTAGCCAGGAGGAGGTTGCTCTCTTCTCTCAGGCGGCCAGCACCAGAACAAGAGGACACAGCCTCAAGCTGCACCAGGGGAAATTTAGGCTCGAGGTGAGGAGAAAGTTCTTCCCTGAGAGAGTCATTGGACACTGGAATGGGCTGCCCAGGGAGGTGGTGGAGTCGCCGTCCCTGGAGCTGTTCAAGGCAGGATTGGACGTGGCACTTGGTGCCATGGTCTAGCCTTGAGCTCTGTGGTAAAGGGTTGGACTTGATGATCTGTGAGGTCTCTTCCAACCTTGGTGATACTGTGAGACTGTGATACTGAATTTTCTGGGAGCATCATAAGTCATCTCCAACACTAAAATGCAACTACACCTGAAATCCTTTTCCAATGGTTTTCTCTCAATGTTACCTCTGCTCAGACTACCCAATACTCACCATCAAGTGGCTACTTTGAAAAATGCCGAACTACTGAAGTTCACAATTAACTACAGCACCAACTATGCATTGAAACCAGACTTACAAACCTGAAACTCAGTTTTGCTGATTATCTTAAGCTCTTTTCCAAGGTCCTCATTATGGTGACGTTATCCAACGCAGGAGCCATTAAGGCTGCCAATCTGCAGCAGTGTGGGGCCTGGGATGGAGACTCCTGGGCCACTGTCAGAAAGGAGTTGTACATTTTCTGCCCATACCGAAATTCAAAGTTCAAATTGAAGGAATAACCAAGCCAAAATTTAGTCTATTTTCCTTACTACCATCACTGCTTTCAAAATATAAGTATGGACAATTTCAGGAGACCTGCCATCAGCCAACAGAGAATAGACATCCTGCTTGTTACAGATGTTTTCAGTGATATCAATTTGATTTGTCTCAAATAGGACTAGAAGAAGAGACATCAAAAAGAGCAAAATGTATATACTCTGGCACTCCTGGCATCACTGACCTCAGTCAACCTCAGACTTATTTGCAGCAGCACTTCAAGTACGTTCCTCAGATAGATGAGCACTCTGAGTCAGGTTGATGAAGACTTACATCGTGCAAAATCACTAATCATGCTTTCCTGAAAGCAGGGCTGGCACAGCCCTTCATTTGGAGACTGAGGACACCCTGCAAAGGGCATGTATAAAACAAAGTGCTATGTTTGCTCTTGCAGCGTGAAGTGACTTGGGCAATAAAAGCTGTTTGGGTGCAGATATCCTCCCATCTCCAGAAAAGCTGCCCTCACCTAAAAGAAAGAAAACTGGATCTTTCTCCTCACAAAGAGTCCCAGATAAATAGTTATGGACTGTATTTAAAACATTAGCTTCAGGCTTGAATTCAAGGGACAGAGTGTAGGGCAAGAACAGAGTCTCCCACTTAAGAAGACTCCCAGTACTATGTGCAAACCGCTACCACCTTTGCTCCTGTCCTAGAAGTGACTTTCACTAGGCAGGCGTGGACACAGGCTCCGTTACAACACAGCAGTGTGATAAACACACATGGAATGTGATGAAAGTTATTCAGGTCAGAAAGCCTGACATTAAGTTAGCTTTTTAGCATTTCTACCACTAGGATAAAGGAAACATGGGAATAAGCTGCAGATCATAGAATCATAGAATCATAGAATGGTTTAGGTTGGAAGGGACCTCAAGGATCATCCAGCTCCAACCCCCTGCCATAGGCAGGGACACCTCCCACTAGAGCAGGCTGCTCAAGGCCTCATCCAGCCTGGCTTTAAACTCCTCCAGGGAGGAAGCATCCACAACCTCCCTGGGCAACCTGTTCCAGTGCCTTACCACCCTCACTGTAAAGAACTTCCTCCTAATATCCAGTCTGAATCTCCCCTCTGCCAGCTTAAACCCATTCCCCCTCATCTGACATTACTAGACCGTGTAAATAGTCCCTCCCCAGGCTTCCTGTAGGCTCCCTTCAGATACTGGAAAGGTATCATTAGAACAATAATGCTGACATCTTAAAGCTCTCAGAACTTTCTGAGGAGGAATTTAACAGACAATCTTAAAGGGACACTCCACATAAATACATTTACAGCCTATAGTATATGCTTGGAGCTATAAGGGTGGACATCCTTCAACTGCAGAAACTGTAGGGCTTAAATTTGAGTACACCAAGAAAAGACAGCAGAATCAAAGATTCTGAAAATAATGAAATCCACAGCTGAGACAAGAATACATACAAGGAATAGCAAAAGTAAGATGGACAACCTTGTTCTCAGCACTGTAGGTAAGTCTAAGAACTCACCCAAAAAAGATGAGCTGTAGTAGCAGCTAGATGTAATGATGCAACCACAGGTACCGACACAAATGGCACCTGTCATCCAGCAGCAGCAACTAGGAATTCAAACCTTCAGGTTTTTAGGCCTTAGTTGGGTACCAGAGCAGAAACACAAACCACAAGACTGCCTTGCAATTTTTCATATTCTAAATGAGAAAAGGCAGGGAACAGATTTACTACTACTACTATTTCTTTTTCCCCTCCCAAACAGGACTTTTGGTAAGGTCTTCAATTGAGTACTTTAATTTTTTGCATTGGCGTAACGCCAACGTAAACAAACATAGTTTATCCCTGGGGAAAAAAGTCAAGAAAACTAACTTTGAAGTTACTCACCTAAGTAATTAAATACTACTACAGGCTTGTCTCAAAGTAGGGTTATCCAAAGTTTCCTAGGTTAAAAAGGGAATGAGGCTGGACACCAGATATCTATCACATACACAGATCGTAGCACCAGAGATAAGACATTTTTTCAGCCTGATCACCAAAGCTGCCATTTAAAAAACCACCAACCAACCAAACCAAACCAAACCAACCATAAAAGTGCCACACCACGGCAAATGAGCCAAACCTTGCAACTTACATGTCCTCAACAGTAATGTCCTTCAATATTTGGCAATAATCCACGTTCCACACAGCTTGATCATCCCAGACTTTAGAAGCCAAGAGAATAGCTCCCAGGACTATCCTCTTCCAGTTACTAGGGCATATGTCAATCTCTGCATAGGTTAAAAGCCTTTCCAAATAAACCTATAAAAAAACAGTAAAATGTTAAAAAAGCAGGAGCTGGAGCTGAGCTCTGAGCACAGCAAGCATGTCAGTCCAAAACAACAATTTTATCCCATTACCATTAAGAGGGTCAAAATAAGTTATCAGTAATTACTACTTACACTTCAGAATCCAAACTTACAGGAGTTGCAAGTTCAATTTTTATTACAATACAAGAACTGGACCACCAAGGTATACAATAAAGATCCTGAAGAATCAGTTCTGAGCGAGAAGCACTGCTGTCTCTTTGCCACCGATTCCCATAGTCACTCAACATCACACCAGCCTTTCATCACAAAGTTCAGCACTTAGAGCTTAACAGGAAGCACTAAAACCTTCGCTGTGCTTTCTAGCTGTGGGACAAAGATGCATTAATTGCTGTCTTTCTCAGTGAAACACATCGTAGTGCTGCTTCTACTTCACCCTGTAAAGAACAGTCTTCACCTACCACAGCTTCATCTCCTTTTTCATCTACATCACCAACTGCTTTGCTACTGAAAGATATCCAAGGCCAAGATATATCTTGGTCTTTTTGCACATTCCTCCCATGTAATCTTAAATCAGCCCAAAGATGTTGAATCAGTCCCTTCCTTGAAAGTCTTCTGGTATTTCACACTCCCATAATGATCCATGAACTAAGTAATTTGCACCTTTAGATCTGCGTATAGATAGTCTAGGGAACAGGACATTAAAAACAAAGTCCAAGGTCCTAATGAAACCTTAGATAAACTGGCGGCTGCAGGAAGTCGTTGTGCAAGTCCAAAGGCAGCATCAATCTTTATTACTAGGGTTACCCGCACCTTCATCCCACCCTTTGCTTGCAACCATCGAGTGGACCAGAGGAATTGCTACAATAACAGAGCCATCTAGTGGTAAAAGTCACTAGAATCATAGAATCATAGAATGGTTTAGGTTGGAAGGGACCTCAAGGATCATCCAGCTCCAAACCCCTGCCATAGGCAGGGACACCTCTCACTAGAGCAGGTTGCTCAAGGCCTCATCCAGCCTGGCCTTAAACGCCTCCAGGGAGGAAGCATCCACAACCTCCCTGGGCAACCTGTGCCAGTGTCTTTCCACCCTCACTGTAAAGATCTTCCTCCTAACATCCAGTCTAAATCTCCCCTCTTCCAGTTTAAACCCATTCCCCCTCGTCCTGACATTACTAGACCTTGTAAATAGTCCCTCCCCAGCCTTCCTGCAGGCTCCCTTCAGATACTAGCTCTTGCTACTATTTGTTGTGAGTAGCTCAGCTGAATAGATTGGCCAGGGTTAGCTATTATCTTGTGCTGTGAAAACTGTTTGTATGTCTTTGGAAAAGGCCAAAACCTCAAACTACTTTCAGAATTTCAAAAGCTCTATCTAGCTGATCCTTTTATTACTCATTTCTTTATTAAAGAGACTCCTTCAAGTTGAGTTTGCCCAATTGTCTTCTGGTCACAGTTCTCTTCTGTTCTCCTTTTAGACTATTTTTCAGACAGAAGGCATGATGAAGATTGAAATCTAGAATTCAAAGTGCAGTTTGAGGGACTGTCTAATGCAGTTGTTACACCTTCTTCCTTTCTCTGCATATACAGACATGTAGTATATGCATGCATAGGTGTCTGTGCATATCATCAGTAACATTGCCGACTTCTTACTTTCTGAAATCAAACGACAGAATGTGAGATTATTTTCTTACCCTTGTTCTTGAGTTCATACAATCATAGAATGGTTTAGGTTGGAAGGGACCTCAAGGATCATCCAGCTCCAACCCCCTGCCATAGGCAGGGACACCTCCCACTAGAGCAGGCTGCTCAAGGCCTCATCCAGCCTGGCTTTAAACGCCTCCAGGGAGGAAGCATCCACAACCTCCCTGGGCAACCTGTTCCAGTGTCTTGCCACCCTCACTGTAAAGAACTTCCTCCTAAAGAGTTACAAGAAACTCTGTGTCACCTGGGGAAAAGTTATAACCTCTTTGGTTTAATACTTTTTTTTTTGATAGAAAGGTGGCAACAACTGAAGGGTGTAAAAATGGGAAAGTTCCTCTCACGGAGTTCCTTCATGGAGTTCCTTCCATCCCTTAGGCACTGTTACTTGCACCGTTCTGATTAATATAAACTCAAAACTCCTACTTGCCCTTACACACAACCAGAATAAAAGATGTGTTGGATCTTCTTATATCCCACTATTCAGCCTTTCTGAAGCTTCTACAGTGAGTTAGATATTATGAAACAAGTAATTTTTGATTGGACAGGTTAAACTTTACATACTCATATACAGAAAGGTAATTAAGTTTCCTTTTAGTTAACCATTTCTGTGACTACTCTGATGACCTCACTTTACAATGTCTTCATTATTAACATGGGTTTGTGAGATATTGTAAGTATTTAAATGGCCTTTCAGCTCAGTTCAGTCATTGATGGGAGGGAAAAAAACTGGTGCAGTAACAGCAACGAAGCATCTCTTACCAGTGTCACTATTGCACATTCAGCTGTCAGCTGTGCAGCACTGAAAAGCGTCCGAACGAACCGGTAGATGTGCTTGTGATCAGGGTCATGCTTGTAGTAGTCATCTGGAACTTCTTCCCGCTGAAAGAAAGTTCTCTGGTTTACTGAGACTGACTTAAAAGAACAGCCACACACACAGTTGTCTCTTCTCACCAAGCAGAAATGTATACAACCCTTCCCTGTCAGAGGCAGGACAAAATTACACACTGGAAGAAGCAAGCAGCCTTGCAGTATGATGGAAATTCAAACCAAAACACAACAGCTTTAGCTGCTTTTTCTTCTTCTTTGAAGGCCTTTAAAATCTGCTATGTTAATGGGAAAGATGCTGAGCTACTACCATTATTACAGGTGCTAACTGTTGTTCATGGAACATTTTACAGATTAAAAGAGTTTTCTTAAAGAAATGTTTCTCTCTGCAAGAAAACCACAGATACAGACACACCGTGGAAACGCTGACTCTTCAAAAGGCAAAATTAAGAGACTTCACAAGATTCTCCTTACAGCTGAGGAAGAGTTAGAGAATGTATGTCAATCCATCACAGGCAGAACTGCAATTCTAAAGTGAGTGTTTGGGAACTCTGACCCAGCCCCCTGAACATTCTGATATTCAGCACTTTTGCTGGAAGGATGAAACTTCAAAAGCTCCAACTTTACACACTGGTTCTGCAAGACTGATACCCAGGTTTCTATCTGCGGTCCAAGTTAGACCTACAGTACAGTAAGGGTACCAGGCAGAACAAAGCTGGTGAGGGGCCTGGAACACAAACCCTATGAGGAGAGGCTGAGGGAGCTGGAGGTGTTTAGCCTGGAGAAGAGGAGGCTCAGGGGTGACCTCATTGCTGTCTACAAATACCTGAAAGGAGGTTGCAGCCAGGTGGGGGTTGGTCTCTTCTCCCAGGCAACCGCAACAGAACAAGGGGACACAACCTCAAGTTGTGCCAGGGGAGGTCTAGGCTTGATATTAGGAGGAAGTTCTTCCCACAGAGTGATTTGCCATTGGAATGGGCTGCCCAGGGAGGTGGAGTAGCCATCCCTGGAGGTGTTCAAGAAAAGACTGGATGAGGCACTTAGTGCCATGGTCTAGTTGACTGGATAGGGCTGGGTGATAGGTTGGACTGGATGATCTTGGAGGTCTCTTCCAACCTGGCACTTAGTGCCATGGTCTAGCTGACTGGCTAAGGCTGAGTGCTAGGTTGGACTGGATGATCTTGGAGGTCTCTTCCAACCTGGCTGATTCTATGATTCTACATTAAACAAGTAGTCATAAGGTAAGCAAAACAAGCATTTTCATGTGGTTTTGTAGTTTAAAATAGCCAGGTAGTGGTATCAAAATAACATGAAGAGGTAAGTTACCTTTGTACTCTTCCTCACAGCCTTCTAATATACAACTAATCAATGGAGGTTCTCTCTTTAGGGTGAGCATGAAACATCAGGAATAATGTGAGCAGGATCCCCCTTGCACAATTCCTGTGCTATGAGCAGTACAAAAGCACATTTGGAAGTACATCTTTCCTGACTGGAACTGAAGAGGAAAGGCCTGAGACTGAGTAAGCCCTGTGATGCTCATAACAAATAATGAAATCTTTTCAGTTATTTCTGCTACTAGGGTCAATAGAGCCTGGATTTGGAGTGCTCATGACTGAATCTTTAGAGGACAAGGCATTCAGGGATTTCTTAGAGCTGATGAACCTTTCCAAAGGAACTGCAGGAAACCAGCCATTGCTATTGAAACCAACCAGCCATTTTTTACCTTCCCTCTCAGAAGTATGACATACAGTCATTACCATATTTCTGTCTGTATACTGCAGTAAGGTAGGAGGCCTTCAGTGTTCCCTAAAGGATGCTATTTTCCTCTATGCGTACTCATTAATATGAGGTAGACTCCATAGAATCATAGAATGGTTTAGGTTGGAAGGGACCTCAAGGATCATCCAGCTCCAACCCCCTGCCATAGGCAGGGACACCTCCCACTAGAGCAGGTTGCTCAAGGCCTCATCCAGCCTGGCCTTAAACGCCTCCAGGGTGGAAGTATCCACAACCTCCCTGGGCAACCTG
>WAAF01004054.1:185874-205677 GCA_013400475.1 Tricholaema leucomelas | reverse complement strand
TGCTGCAATTTACACCCATTACTCCTTGTCCAATCACAGGAAGCAAGTGAAAAGAGCCTGNATAGCTGTGACACAAATCAGGGATGCTGCTCCACTTGAATCATCTCCTTTAGATACCACCACAAGCAGGGGAAAAAGACATTATTCCCTCCCCTCCTTTTTCTGCCCTCCTGCATTTCATTTGGGAGGGGTGAGAAGCCATGCCTAACCCAAGGAAAGGAAGGAAACACACACGAGCTGCGTAGCGGTCTGCCCGGCATGAGCTCAGCCTCTGAAGCGCTCCCTTTCCGAGCAGCAGCTTACCTACCTTCCAGAAGTATGTGAGAGTCTGCTGCTTTTCTATGTTTTGTCAACACTTGTTTATCTCATCCTACCAAATCTCCTCGACTTGAGATGAGTGTCTGCAAAACCAATTCCATGCTCAGACAAGCTATCAACATTTTCTGCCTCCACCCCAGAAAAGGTTCCTTTTGCTGTTGGCAATGATCCCTGGTGTTCAAATTCCATCTCCCGCAACTAAAGAACGCTACATTGGTAGCGAAGGAAACATAACTCTATCACCCTCATTTAAACTGTGGTGGTTTGGGTGTTACCTGCCTCCCCCACACTTAAGAAAATCACCCAGACTAGACTCAGCAGCTGGAAATTAGAGTGAAGCTTTATGTTTACAGCTCGGCACAAGATACAAGCAGATCATTATCAAATCCCCTCTAAGTCTTCTTTTCTCCAGACTAAACAGCCCCAGGTCCCTCAGCCTCTCCTTATAGGCCATGCCCTCTAGTCCCCTAATCATCCTCATAGCCCTCCACTGGACCCTGTCTAGCAAATCTTACAATTCCGTAGTGGTCGTATCCATCCTCCACTAATTTTATGTTTAGCTTTTTTCTCTTCAGGGTCAAATTTGGTTGATGTTAGCAGTGAGATGCATGAGTTGATCCAGGGACATATTTCTAGTTTTCCCATGATTTCCTAAAATAATTTCATTTTAATATTTAAGACAGAATAATCTGTCGAGGCCTGATCAGAACTTTGATCTTGACTTCATCCCTGATCAGTTTGGCACTGATTTAAGATTATTCTTGCCATAACAGGCAGACTAGGATAAAACCTGTCATGTGCATTCATCTTTGTTAAAAGATGAATGAGTAAGACAGGCTTTAGAAGCTTTCTAAAGAGCAAGGTGCTGGAGCTGCATTCTCAATCTGCATTCTTTCATGCTGGTTTATGGGATGTACTGAAATAGTGCTTTTTAGAGGTCAGATAATTTTTTTTTTCAGGTTTGGAAAAAGAATGTAAGCTGTAAATTAAAAGGCCTATAGGATAAGTTCAAAACCTGTCTATTCCAGCTACAGATGTCATATTCTCTTGAAAATCATGACTCATCAAATACAGGTATTATAACTCATCTCTAGATCTCAAGCTAGCTTAACTCATCTATTTGTGGATTGGACTTTGCCTTTTATAAACTAAACTAAACTAAAACCTTCTTCTTTATTTTGCTAATTCAGGAAAGAGAAGTGCAAGCTGCTGGAATACAAAACACTCATACGAGGTCATACCTGATTGCAAATATGTACAAGAGCTTTGTGATACACCTTAAACTTTTATTCTCCTCTAAATTAACAGCCAACAGTTAGATGTATGACATTCTCTAATTGCCTACCCAGTGGCATCTTTATGTGGGAAAAAAAATAAAATCAATTACTTCCTTGTGAACCACTGAAAAATGCAGAGTAACGGGAGAAAAATAGTCAGCATGGTCAAGCAGGTGTGTCCAGCATGACAGGAAAAAAAAGTGCTCCTTGAAATACTACATCTGAAATTTGTCTGCTTTCCTGTGGGAGCTACAGCTATGCCAGCATTGCCATTCTCAGGTGAAGAAAAAATGATTCAAGGATATGTGCTTCACATTTCATCATCTTTATAAATGCCATATCTGAGGATATGTTTAAAAAACCTATCTGAGGATATGTTTTAAAAACCTACGGCTAAGGGTGCTAAGGTTTTCTTCTGAATTTTTAATTAACAGAAGCAAAGTTTAAAGAACAGAAGTTGAGTTTAAAATTCCTTCTTTGCAGACATGAAGTAATGTTGGAGAAATAGTAAGGTTATGCTAAGTAACATTGCCTTCAGCCTGTCACTACCTTTTTGCTCTGCTACACAAGCTGGTTTTCCAGAAGATAATATATATAGAATGGGGATTTGAGTAACAGTGTAAGGTAAAATTGCATTTGGCATGTGGATTAGGGCTCTTGCTTCCAATTCTCCTTTGATTTGCTGTAAAAAACTAATAAGTGAATGTCAGATCCTTTTCTCTTTTACAGAGGTTTGTGACAAGCATAAACCACATTCTCCCATTGTTAGCTGAAGACTCAGTGATCGGCTGCTGTACTGTTTCCCTTATTTATTCAGCACTGTATCACCTTCAGTTGTATCTTGATTGGTTTGAAGTTACTTTAACATTGGTAGTCCACAGAGAAGATTAGAGCATTTTCATCTGTCCTTTGAAAAATTTCTCTTAGGATTTGGAGTATGACAGGACAGCCATGGCATTCTAGAGCTGGAAGAAAAATCAGCGACTGACTCATTAAATAGGACTTAGACAAAAAATAGAAACCAGAAACCAGGACCTGGAAAGTCACAGCCAGCTTGTGACATGTGCATTTTATATATAAACAATTTCATTATCTGTGTCTGCCATCTCAGCCTCTGGAGCTGCTCTGTCTCCACAGCAGATCAGAGGGCCGATGCAGTACAGCATAGCGACTTTTGGAGAGCAGAAACCCGGCAGCATGTGGAGAGTGGAGCATTCCCTTCTCCTCCCCATCGAGAGAGAGGCAGGAGAAATGTAGGCAGAGCTGCAGCCTCAGCAGGTTACTTAAATTCCCCAAGAAGCTGGCAAAGGGAGGTGCTGTGTGACCTGGGTGTGTCACTGAAGTTTTCTCCAGGTAGGTCACACGAGTGGGAACAGCAATGGTTACAACTCGGCCTGCTGCAAGCTGTTTTCGAGAGAACTGTGTTGACCTGGACAGAGGTGAGACGTAAAAACACGCAGGTGTCCGATGCCTGACTGTGGGGAGTGCTGGAGTCTCTCTCATGGCAGACTGCAGGGAAGCATAGAATCATAGAATCAGTCAGGGATGGAAGGGACCACAAGGATCATCTAGTTCCAACCTCCCTGCCACAGGCAGGGACACCCTACTCTGGATCAGGCTGCCTACAGCCTCATCCAGTCTGGCCTTAAACACTTCCAGGCATGGGGCCTCAACCACCTCCCTGGGCAACCCATTCCAGCCTCTCACCACTCTCATGCTGAACAGCTGTCTCCTCACATCCAGTCTCAACCTACCCATCTCCAGCTTTTTCTCCATTCCCTCTAGTCCTGTCACTCCCTGAGAGCCCAAAAAGTCCTTCCCCAGCTTTTTTGTAGGCTGCCTTCAGATACTGGAAGGCCACAAGAAGGTCACCTCACAGCCTCCTCTTCTCCAGACTGAACAGTCCCAACTTTTTCAGTCTGTCCTCATAGCAGAGGTGCTCCAGCTGTCTGAGCATCCCAGTGGCTGTCTGCTGTGAGCAGGTGAATGACTTGCTCAGCCTAGTGAATGAGCTGAAGAAGGGAGTTGAAAGGCTGCAGACTATTAGGGAGCACGAGAGGAGTTGGACTAGTGGTGTCAGACTCTACCATCCCTCAAACAGTCCCTACAGTCATGAAGAAGTCAGGACACTGAAGATTCCCTACCCTCTTGCCAGATTCTCAAACAGGATGACTCAGAAGCTGAAAATCAGTGGAAATAAATTCCTCCCAGGTGTGGCAGGTGTGTTTCATGGAGGCAGGGAATTAATGTGGTTGAATCAGGAATTATAAAAATAGAATTACTTTTATTTTCCTGGAATCCTGCCCCCAAACTATATGTAAAAATTAGTTTAGTTTATTTACAGATTCAGTTTTATTGGGAATTTCTACAAAAAAGGACATTATAGATAAATTTAGATATTTAAGAAGTCAGGAAATGGAAACAGGTAAGGTATAAACACAGCTTTACCCCACTATCAATGAGGCTGAAGCAGAGAATTAAAGGAAGAGCAAGACTTACTCACAGATGTGAGATAGGTATTTGACAGTGATCCCTTGATGGATTCCTCTGTGGAAGCAGCCTTCTGATGCTGCAGGCAGAAGCCTGCAGCAGAAGCCTGAGGTGAGTGGCAGAGCCGCCAAACTCAGAAATCTCTTGAGCACTTCTTCCATGAATGGGATGGTTGTGGAATGACGCTGCCTTTGCAATGGCAGGGGAGAGCCAAAACTACTAGCCTCTTCCCAATTGGGGAGGCAGTCAGGAAGTCAGCTGCTGATATGGTCCAAGAGGGGCCAATCCAAATGCCGATGGTGGCTCTCTCAAAGGACCCCAGGGCTTGCCAAGCCTGAAAGTTTGCATCAAAATGTGCAAAAGTGGGGAGCACTGTCTAAAGGCAGGGACGGTGTAAAATCAAGAGCCATACAAAAAGGTAGGAGCTGTCCAAAAGCAGGGATGGTCCAGTCACAGCAGGAACCTGTCCTGTCTTTGTGCCATGTTTTGCAACATCCCTGTAGCCATGGTAACCAAGAGTGGAGCATCACTTGGTTGAGATGATTCTAGCAATGCTATCCTCCTAACATATTTCCACACAAGATCCCTAAGGAAGGAAGAAATGGAGATAGAAGAGAGCAGGACTGTCTCATACCACTGAAAAAGAGGGACATTTGAAATGCTTCTGTAATGTAAGATTGCTCATTCCTTCTGCTAACAGTTGATGTATGATGCACTCAGTGGTGAAAGATTTAAGATTCATGGCTGATGGATTTAATTAGAAATCCACCATTAATTATTTCAAAGAATAAGTTTGCCAGTTAATCAATTCCAGGTATGCTCACTTTCCCGAAACAATTGTTTTGCACTACCAAGAAATGTAATTGCTCTCTTCTTGTTATGTCTATTGTGCTTAGAAGGGTATTTCAAACTACTGATGGCACACCATGTGGCAAATCAACAAATGGTTATGGGACTGCTGCCACAGTCAGAGGTTCAGAGAGCAGCCCTGAGGAGAGGGATTTGATGGTGCTGGTGGATGAGAAGCTCAACATAAGCCATCATTTGCAGCCCAAAAAGCCAACCAGATCCTGGGCTGAATCAGGAGAAATGTGACCAGCAGGTCTAGGGAAGTGATTCTCCCTCTCTATTCCACTCTGGTGAGACCCCACCTGGAGTACTGCATCCAGGTCTGGAGCCCCTATTACAAGAGGGATGTGGAGATGCTGGAGCATATCCAGAGAAGGGCCACGAGGATGCTCAGAGGGCTGCGGCACCTCTCCTATGAGGATAGACTGCAAGAATTGGGGGTGTTCCGTCTGGAGAAGAGGAGGCTGTGAGGTGACCTTCTTGTGGTGTTCCAGTATCTGAAGGGGGCCTACAAAAACACTGGGGAGGGCCTTTTTAGGCTCTCAGGGAGTGACAGGACTAGGGGGACTGGAGCAAAGGTGGAGGTGGAGAGATTCAGACTGGACATGAGGAGGAAGTTTTTCAGCATGAGAGTGGTGAGAGGCTGGAATGGTTTGCCCAGGGAGGTGGTTGAGGCCCCATGCCTGGAGGTGTTTAAGGCCAGGCTGGATGAGGCTCTGGCCAGCCTGCTCTAGGGTAGGGTGTCCCTGCCCAAGGCAGTGGGGTAGAACTAGATGATCCTTGTGGTCCCTTCCAATCCTGACTGATTCTATGATTTTATGCTTCTATGATTCTATGATACTTAGATCATGGGATCCACCTTGAGAAACCTGGTCTGCCCAGGGCTAATGGGGGTCCATCTGCCAGAGAAAGGGAAGAGCATCTCCAGTCTTAGGCTTGCCAAGCTGCTGGAGAGGGCAGAGGGAAAGGAACCTTCATGTCTATCTCTCCTAAGAGTTTGATGCCAGTGCCAGCACAGATGCCCAGAGCCTGGTGAGTAATCATAGGAAAGCAGCTGAAGAACAGCGCAAAGGAATTACAGCCACTCCATGCAGCAAGTCAGCTTCACTGGGGGCTCAGATGAAATGCCTTTATCCAAACACACATCGCATGGGGAATAAACAAGAGTAATTGGAGACATGGTCACACATGATCTTCTTGGCATCATGGAAACATGGTGAGAAAGCTTCTGTGTCTGAAATGTTGAGATGGAAGAACAGGAAGAGGAGAGAAGGAGCCAGTGCCTCTCTCTTTGTCAGTGACTACCCGGAGTGCATAGAGCTCTACCCAGAAATGGATGAGTCAGGATTAAAGGGAGGACAAAGATCGCATTATAGTGAGGCCCTGCCATCTGAAAAGGAAGCCATCTGAAAAAGGAAGCCATCTGAAAAGGAAGATGAGGCTGCCTATAGACTGATAGGAACACCCTCACATTCACAAGTCCTGGTTCTCATTAGGGATTTCAACCACTCTAATACCTATTGGAGGGACAACACAGCAGGGTATAAGAAACTCTAGATGTTGTTGGAATGTGTTGATGAGAATGTCCTTCCCCAAATGACAGAGGACCCAGTGAAGAGAGGTGTTCTGCTAGGCCTTGTTTTCATCACCAGTGAGAGTCTGATGTGAAGCTCAGGGGCAGCCTTTGCTGTAGTGATCCTGAAATGGTGGAGTTCAATGTACTTAGGGCAGTGTGGAGGCTTTGAGCAACCAAATCTAGTGGAAGGTGTCTCTGTACTACAGCAGGGGAATTGGAACTAGATGACCTTTAAAGTCCCTTTTCAATCCCAACCATTCTATGATTTTATGATTACATGATGTGGTGAAGCACATTTTCTCCTTGTGTAATGAAAAATGATTGTTTCCTAGAAGAAGCTAAGGCAGGTGATTTTTCTTTTTTGGAGTGACAATGTACATAATTGTTTTGAGTGACATCGTGTTCCTGCTTTGGGCTGTCCTACTTGCAGTTAGAAAAGAATCGATGAACTAGTTTAACCTTGTCATTTATGGTATCATCACGTATCTCTTGTTTGCTCTTCTGCCTCTATACATCAGTGGAACACTGCTCTGCTCTCTTTTCCCTGAGTAATTACACACTGAAAGTAGGATAGCATATAATAGCTACTATCATGATGCCAATACAGCCTCCTGATGTCTTTTTTGTTATCTTGTTATTTATAGAGAACTTAGTCATTTTGACAAAGAAGTAAATCCCTTAAATGGTATTATCCTTTCCACACCCAGTTATTCAATCAATAGATTCTCAGTGACAGTGGAGTATTGTTGATCTATGGTTGTACCTGAAGGAAGTACACTGAAAATAAAACAAGAAAAATCAGAGATGTTTCAGGAAAAAAAAAAACACAAAGGTCAGAGAAACCTTTACATCCATTGCTTTTGATCTGCTGGATTTGCTGTTTAGCAGTGTGATTCTACAAGCAGTAGCACGTTTCTACAACATAGACATCAGTGTAAGGTACCTATGGGTAAGTCAGCATTGATGGATATCAACTGGTGTCATTCTTTAGGTCTAGTGGATTGCAAAGTGACATCTTTGAGTACACTGTTCCTGGTTATGGTTTGTGTTGTTTTCGTGCCTTAATTCCAGGTTTTGCTAAAGCTTCTGTGTACCAGCAGTGGTGCCAGGTAGGTGGATATCACAAACTGTTACTCCTTCTCCCCAGAAATATTTCTACTATAGAAATAATCTAGGTAGGACCAAACTTACTGAGTTTTAGATATCTATGTCACAGACCTCTACCTTGGAGCGCACGCTACATGTAGGATGCATTATTGTTTGATGTACTTTAGATGTCTTCCTTTCAGTGCAATGAGTTTAACACTCAGAGTGTTTATTTCTCTCTGTAGACAGTGTGGGTTTAGGAGCTTCAGTGAGGACTTTTGCTTAGTAAATATTCACTTTTTTGCTGATGAAGCTGCCTCAGCGACTCATTAGTTGGACTATTCTGGACTGCACGAAGGCTTCACATGTAGCTGTTATCAGGAACTGCTCACCTGGTAACTGACTGAAGGGAGGCTGCAGCCAGGTAGGGGTTGGTCTCTTCTGCCAGGCAACCAGCAACAGAACAAGGGGACACAGTCTCAAGTTGTGCCAGGGGAGGTATAGTTTGGATGTTAGGAGGAAGTTCTTGACAGAGAGAGTGATTTGCCATTGGAATGGGCTGCCCAGGGAGGTGGTGGAGTCACCGTCCCTGGAGGTGTTCAAGAAAAGACTGTCTGAGGCACTTAGTGCCATGGTCTAGTTGACTGGACAGGGCTGGGTGCTAGGTTGGAGTGGATGATCATGGAAGTCTCTTCCAACCTGGTTGATTCTAAGATTCTCTGATTCTATGACTACCTAGATGGTACCAACAGCAGGAAATGGAAGCTGCATCTAAAATTGAGTCTAGTTCAGAAATTATCTAGATAGTGCCAGAAAGGAGAAAAAAAAAGCAGTCCATTTTTTCTGCCATCAAGACCACTTCAGGGCTTTTGCCCAGATGGGGGACATGTATTCCAGGAAAATATTTCTGAGTGCATAAACCTGATTGTGTGTACTGCTGCACTATTAAAAAAAAAAAAAGTCTTGATACACATTTGCTCTGTGCTGACAGTTTTTTATATAGGGGGACTCTTGAGCCAGAGGACCAAACTCTAATATGCAGTTTGCATATAGATACCCTGTTCTGGGGAATGGGCAAATTTAATGATGTGGTTGCAGACCATGTCGTGCCAAGCTGCGCTCAGTGTCAGAGAATATTCCTGATCATGTTTAATTTACTAGTACAGATATACCCAGAGTGGATGAATGTATTACTTCCTGATAAGTTTAAACTGACTGAAGCTTTCTGGAAAGAAAATTTAAGCTCTTCCATACTGTAGAAGAGTTCTGTATTCACAGTCATTAGAATGATAGCATATTTGATTATCCTTCTTATTTGTGCATCCTTTGGCTGTTACCCAAACTGCCAGTAGCTAGTTTTTCCTGTGCACATAGAGAACAAGCTCATCTCAAAATGAACTCTGATTTATAAAGAAAATAGTGCCCACTGATAGTAAAGTCTGTATCAACAGAAAGAAGTAATGTTTCTCTGCCCACACTGAGTTTCTCATGTGTCTCAAATTGTTCTGGGGAGGTATAGGCTGGATGTTAGGAGAAAGTTCTTGACAGAGGGAGTGATTTGCCATTGGAATGGGCTGCCCAGGGAGGTGGTGGAGTCACTGTCCCTGGAGATGTTCAAGAACAGACTGGATGAGACACTTAGTGCCATGGTCTATTTGACTGGATAGGGCTGGGTGAGAGGTTGTATTGGATGATCTTGGAGGTCTCTTCCAACCTGGTTGATTCTATGATTCTATACAGCATGAGTTGCTGTTTCTGCCAGTCCCCATCATTAGGAGGGACACTGAGGTGGTGGAGTGGGTGCAGAGAAGGGCAATGAGCCTGGTGAGAGATCTGGAAAACATGACCTATGAGTAGTGGCTGAGGGAGATGGAGTTGTTTAGTCTGGAGGAGGCTGAGAGGGGACCTTATTGCCCTCTACAGCTACCTAAAAGGAGGTTGTAGTGAGGCTGGAGCTGGTCTCTTTCCCCAAATTACTAATGATAGGACTAGAGGAAACGGCCTCGAGTTGCATCAGGGGAATTAAGTTGGATGTTGGGAGGGGGTTCTTTACTGAGTGGGTGGTCAGGCACTAGAACAGGCTGCCCAGTGAGGTGATGGAGTTGCCATCCCTGGAGCTGTTTAAAAGGGAAGTGGATGTGGCGCTTGAGGCTATGGTCTAGTGATTAGGAATGCTGGGATGAAGATTGGACTGGATGGTCCTGGTGGTTCTGTCCAACCATAGTCATTCATAGTGATTAGCTGTTGTGCTGAGGGATTTGGTTTAGTCAAGGACTTGTCAGTGTGCAACTAATAATTGGACTCAATGATCTTGAAGGTCTTTTCCAATCTAAGAAATTCTGTGGTTCTGTGATAATTCTGTGATCACTCTTTTGCGCAGGTTGATTTGTGAACCTCTCATGCTTAACCCTTAGAGTTTCCACTCATCAATAAGAGAAATACAATCCTTTGCAACTGCAAAACCTGTCAAAATTCATTACTGGTGTACCTACAAAACTGTAACCTTTGAGAGAGGTTATTTCAACAAAAGATTCAAAAGAAGTTTCATAACACTTGGCACTATCCAATCACTAGGAAGATTCAGTGTCACGCTGCATATTTAAATAACATAACATTTTCTCAGGTAGCACTCATTTGTAAGAGATGGAGGTTCTATGAGCAATTATGGCTGACCCTTTCTTGAATATACCAATCAAATTAGCATTTCTCAGGACAAAAAAGTACATTTTTTTTCAACAACAAAAGAAAAAGGAAGTAGTCTCAGAATAGAAAACCATAATGAGTGTCAGTAGTTCTCCCAGTGGGAATTATTCATGATTATGTCAACCTTTTTCAGACAAATTCAAACTCTGAGAGAGAAAGAATAAAACCCACAGAACTAAGAGCAGAAATTTTCCAGTCCATTTCTTAAAAATAAATGTACTGTTCTGACAAGTGAGGTAAGGATTGAGAATCTGACCTAGGAGTGGTAGACAGCTCTTTCTAATATCTAATTATAGGCAATGACATATCTGCCAAGACAAAACCCCAAAGGAGATAGATGAAGCATTTAACATGCAGTATCAAAATTTATGAACCAGTAATCTATCTGAGAGAAATTGTTTTTATTCTACTTAAGAGTTTAGTTCTGTGAATTAGATTGTTGTATTTTTTCCCACTCTTTCCTTGTTTGTCTTCACCCAGCTAAATTGCACAATAAGGAGAATAGAAGTTAATCCTTGTTGTGAGATCCTCTGTAATTCAGGTGGTTTCTCACAATAGAAGTTAATCCTTGTTGTGAGATCCTCTGTAATTCAGGTGGTTTCTCACAATAGAAGTTAATCCTTGTTGTGAGATCCTCTGTAATTCAGGTGGTTTCTTATAATTAGGCATTTATTTTTTTCTTTACATATTTCAGCTCCTGAAATGAATGCTACAAATCCCAGCACAGGTCACAATTGTGCCTTCTACGTTAAATGCACATATGTTAAGATACAGACCCAGTCCAGGGAAAAAGGATTAGAACCTGTGACTCTCCTTCCAGCTTAGTGCACTAATAATAGGCTGAAGTGTGTTATTCTGTCTTTATAGTTCAATGAATCATGAATTTTTTTTATTTTTCAAATATGAACAGCTTCAATAATCAGAGCATAAAATTCATTTCCTCACTGCAAGCAGTCTGTTAACTTGTGGAAAGGCAAAAGACACCAGTATGTGCTCTACCAATCCAAAAAGAGTACAAAACCAGTCCCACATGTTGCTTCTTTTTCTTTTTTGTAACCTGTTCTGTGTAAAGGGAGGAGTTACCATGACTGCTTCTTCCATCTGCCTTTTGTTTGCCTTTCACTTCCATCTGTCTGCTTGATTTTAAACAGAATGACTAAAGCAAGTACTCCAAAATGCAAACTAGAAGAGACAGGAGTCTTCTCTAGGCCCTGTCTTGGTAAATGAGATTTAAAGGAATGGATTTTATCTGAATAGTCACTTCTCATATTTAAAACCGGTTTGTAACCCTGTGTTATGTGCCGTGAGTTTTGGATATCTTAGTACAAGGTGTCGAATTCTTCCCTTGCGTTTTATAAGGATGTAAACCAGGGGTCCTCACACTGTTTAAACAGGTGGCTGGTTCACTGTCCCTCAGACACTGCTGGGGGACGGACTATAGTTTGTCGGGGGCCACACTACAGTTTAGTTCCAGCCCAGTCCCCGCGGCTGCTTGGCGGCTGCGCAGGCTGGCGAGCGGATTAAGTGGCAGGAAGTGGCTGCTCGGTTTCGGTTCCCACCCAGCCCCCGGCGCGGGGGTTCTGTAGATACCGGCGGGCTGGGCTGAGGACCCTGTGGGGCCGTATCTGGCCGCGGGCCGTAGTTTGAGGACCCCTGATGAAAAGTGTGACAATGTTTATTACCTTATCGCCTGCTACTTTTGCTTTGCATCACTATGAATCGTTTCCCTCAGGGATCAGTCCTGGGACCAGTCTTGTTCAACATCTTTGTCGGTGACATGGACAGAGGCATTGAGTGCACCCTCAGCAAGCCTGCTGATGACACCAAGCTGTGTGGTGCAGCAGACACACTGGAGGGAAGGGATGGCATCCAGAGGGACCTGGACAGGCTGGAGAGGTGGGCACAAACCAATCTTATGAGGTTCAACAAGACCAAGTGCAGTGTTCTGCATCTGAGTCAGGGCAATCCCAAGCACAAATCCAGGCTGGGCAGTGACTGTCTGCAGAGCAGCCCTGAGGAGAGGGACTTGGGGGTGATGGTGGACGAGAAGCTCAGCATGAACCAGCAGTGTGCACTTGCAGCCCAGAGAGCCAATCAGAACCTGGGCTGCATCAGGAGAAATGTGTCCATCAGGTCAATGGAAGTGATTCTCCCCCTCTACTGCACTCTGGTGAGACCCCACCTGAAGTACTGTATCCAATTCTGGAGCCCCCATTACAAGAAGGAGGTGGAGATGCTGGAGCACGTCCAGAGAAGGGCCACTGGACTGATCAGAGGGCTGGAGCACCTCTGCTATGAGGACAAACTACAAGAGTTGGGGCTGTTCAGTGTGGAGAAGAGGAGGCTCTGAGGTGACCTTCTTGTGGCCTTCCAGTATCTGAAGGGGGGCTACAAAAAAGGCTGGGGAGGGATTTTTCAGGATATCAGGTAGTGACAGGACTAGGGCGAAGGGAGCAAAGGTGGAGGTGGAGAGATTCAGACTGGACGTGAGGAGGAAGTTCTTCAGCATGAGAGTGGTAAGAGACTGGACCGGGTTGCCCAGGGAGGTGGTTGAGGCCCCATCCCTGGAGGTGTTTAAGGCCAGGCTGGATGAGGCTGTGGGAAGCCTGATTTAGATTAGAGTGTCCCTGGGCATGTCAGGGGGCTTTGAACTAGATGATCCTTGTGGTCCCTTCCAACCCTGACTGATTCTGTGATTCTGTGAAATATAATCCTAGAAGTACTGATAGTGGAGTAGGATTCCATGTTTGTTATCTTAATGCTAAATTAATGTGGGCCTGGTTTCTGTTATCTTGATTTGATTTTCCATTAATTTAATTTTTGTTGACTGAAATTGTAAGGAGGCAGAGGATTGTTCCATAAATCAGGACAATTATTTTGACCCTTCCTCTCCCCACCCGCACGTTTTTGTTTGGTTGGTTTGGTTTGTTAACACGAATTGAATGCTGAGCCAGATTTCTTCCTTCCTGCTATTTCTGCAGGCAAGGTGGGAGCTTGGAGTTGGAAGGGAAGCAGTGTAAGAGTTTTGAGCTTTGTCTCAGTTTGGAGTCACCGCTGAGATAGCAAAGATAATAAGATTACACGATGTGATCACTAGTGTGACAGCAACTCATACAGACAACATCAGCCTTTTCACAGCCTCGCTCTCATCCATGCTGCTGGTGGGATAACTATAACAATACAGAGCTCAGCAAAGAGATGTAGAACACAGATGGTGCATCGGACAACTACTTGAACTGCATGGTCACAGCTAGACATTAATACTGAATGCAGTAAGTGTAAACTCAGACTATATATATATATAATGCACAGCCACATTTCTGCCTAAACTGTAAACAACTTCTATTCAGAATATGAATATTTATCACAGTATGTTTCACAGACATCTCTAGAATACGACTGCCTAACTCCATCGTTATTTTTTCCAGGTTTATGTCATCTCTGCCCTGAGCTTGGTCCCCAGTCTTAAAAAAATAAAGTATCATAGTGATGTTGATTAGGATCATTCAGTCTTTAGAGAGAAGAAAGGAGCATCTATCACCTGTTGGGAATGGTTGGACTTTTAGTGCTGTACAGCTGCTTGATATTGACACACGGGAACATAAGCCATGGGTTCAGAATGTATAAAGGGGGAAAGTACTGAGTTAAGTAAATAGAGGGTCGAAATGACCTCAGAGAATGCTTGCAGCAGACAAAACTATGTAAAGCATGAACCTGAGGTTTTGTTAACCTTTGCTTATCTAGTTGTTAACATACGAGGTCTGTCTTGATGAGGTATGTGCTGAGGACTGTCTTAATGACCAATTAGGATTTGGCATGATCTTTTAGCTTGTATGTTAAGGTATATAACCAAGTGATGAAAGTACAATAAACGGAACTTAGCTTGCATCAAGCTGCTCTCCCCATTTCTTATCGCGGCGATTGCCAACCTGAAGCACTGGGAAGTCTGTTTCTTATCTCTGTGCTTCTCTGAGTTTGAAATAGTAGTTTTCTGCCCTTGTAGAGATGTTGTGTGATGTAGTTTGATAATGCCTTCAGAGCTTAGATCACAGACCTAAGAAGATAAAGTAAAAGTCATATAAACAGACAGGAAGACAAGACAAGTGCCATGTTTCTTAATGTAAATTTTGAGTCTAGATGAAACACCTCTCTTTCCCCCCATTATAACACTTTTTATTATTCTTTCCACATATACTCTTGATTATTGTATCAGTATCTCTAAATCTGATCTCATTTTTGATTTTCAGTTTGCAAAAAGTTTAGTACTGTATGAATTGTATCAAGTGTCTCCCCCATCTCTTATTTTCAATTAAGTCTCAACCCTTTTTCATCTCACCACTTTTCCAAAACTGGTCAAACTTGGACATTTCTGGGCAAGATTGACCCCTTCTATTTATGGAGTTTGAAAGAACAGTACAATGGAGTAAGCAGCTGGTTACATTAATTTATTTAACATACTTGAAATATTGAGGTTCTGGAATGTGTCCAGAGAAGGGCGATGAAGCTGGTGAGAGGCCTGGAACACAAACCTTATGAGGAGAGGCTGAGGGAGGTGGGGTTGTTTAGCCTGGAGAAGAGGAGGCTCAGGGGGGACCTCATTGCTGTCTACAACTACCTGAAGGGAGGCTGCAGCCAGGTGGGGGTTCTTCTCTTCTGCCAGACAACCACCAACAGAAAAAGGGGACATAGTTTCAAGTTGTGCCGGGGGAGGTATAAGTTGGATGTTAGGAGAAAGTTCTTTGCAGAGAGAGTGATTGGCATTGGAATGGGCTGCCCAGGGAGGTGGTGGAGTCGCCATCCCTGGAGGTGCTCAAGACAAAACTGGCTGAAGCACTTAGTGCCATGGTCTAGTTGATTGGCTAGGGCTGGATGCTAGGTTGAACTGGATGATCTTGGAGGTCTCTTCCAACCTGGTTGATTCTATGATTCTATGAGAGCAAAGAAATTTCTTCCTCTAAGACTGATGGAATTTGTTTTTCTTGATGTGGATAGAACCCAGTACCTCTGAAATATTCATCAATTAAAAAAAGAAAACCCACAACCAAAACCAACCAACAAACAAACAGCAAACAAACCAAAACGAACAATAAAACTACCTCCACAAACAAACAAAACCCTCCAGCACAACAACAACAAACCGCAAAACAAACAGACAAAAAACCCAAGCACAATACAAACCAAAACACAAAATAACTGAGAAACGGTTCATGTAGTCAGTACCCTGTTAGTTTGAGTAAACCCTTCACCTTTTTTTCTAACACACCTCTCAGGGTGGAACAGATTGATATCTCTCAAGAAGAAAGACAAGAGAGGGCATTGCAACTATTCCAGTATATGTGACAATAGTTAAAGATTATGAATTGATAAGTATCAGAAATTCCCCTATTTGATCATAGAATCATAGAATCAGTCAGAGGTGGAAGGGACCACAAGGATCATCTAGTTCCAACCCCCCTGCCATGGGCAGGGACACCCTACCCTAAAGCAGGCTGCCCACAGCCTCATCCAGTCTGGCCTTAAACACCTTCAGGGGTGGGGCCTCAACCACCTCCCTGAGCAACCCATTCCAGTCTCTCACCACTCTCATGCTGAAGAACTTCCTCCTCACATCCAGTCTGAATCTCTCCACCTCCAGTTTTTCTCCATTCCACCCTAGTCCTGTCACTGCCTGAGAGCCTAAAAAGTCCCTCTCCAGCTTTTTTGTAGCCCCCCTTCAGATACTGGAAGGCCACAAGAAGGTCACTTGGGAGCCTCGCCTCCTCTTCTCCAGACTGAACATCCCTAACTCTTCCAGTCTGTCCTCATAGCAGAGGTACTTCAGCCCTCTGAGCATCTTTGATCATTTTCTTTCCTGTGGAAGTTTAGTAAAATCTAACAATGTCTAACAAAGATCAGGTTTAGGCCTTATAGCTGTGGAAGTTAAAATATTGAAGCAAATTGAGGCACAAATTCATTAGTGTCCAGGCTTCATTAGTTCTTCTGTTTAGCAAGCTGCTTGTTGTCTCAATGAAGCAGGTGTGATGGGTTAGATCGCAATATACATTCTGCTCTACATTGACAACTACAGACCAGTCAGCCTCACCTCCATCCCTGGAAAGGTGATGGAGCAGCTCATTCTGGAGGCCATCTCTAATCACATGGAAGAAAAGAGGGTTATCAGGAATAGTCAACATGGATTTACCAAGGGAAGATCTTGCTTGACTGATCTGATGGCCTTCTATGATACCATGACCAAATGGGTAGACAAAGGAGGAGCAGTAGATGTCATCTACCTTGACTTCAGCAAGGCTTTTTATGATGTCTCCTGTAATATCCTCATAGATAAGTTCATGAGATGTGGCATAGGCAGATGGCCTGTGAGGTGGATTGAAAACTGTCTCCATAACAGAGTTCAGAGAGCTATGATCAGTGCCCCAGAATCAATTTGGAGGTCTGTGCCCAGTGGTGTTCCCCAGGGATCAGTACTGGGTCCAGTTTTGTTCAATATCTTTATCAGGAACTTGGATGAGGGCACTGAATGCACCCTCAGCAAGTTCGCTGATGATATGAAACAAGAGGGGATGGCTGACAGCCCATCAGGCTGTGCTGCCATCCATCAAGATCTGGACAGGCTGGAGAGCTGGGTGAAGGCAAACCTCATGAAATTCAACAAAGACAAGTGCAGGGTCCTGCATCTGGGAGGAATAACAACAGACACCAGTACAGATTACCCTGCTGGAAGGCTAAGGTCCCTGGAGAAAGATCTTGGGGTGCCGGTGGACAGCAAGTTCTCCATGGGCCAGCAATGTGCCCTTGTGGCCAAGAGAGCCAGTGGCACCCTGGAGTGCATCAGGAAAAGCATGCCCAGCAGGTCTAGGGAGGTTCATCTCATCCTCTATTCTGTCCTGGTGAGACCACACCTGGAATACTGTGTCCAGTTTTGGGCTCCCCAGTTCAAGAGAGACAAGGACCTGCTGGAAAGAGTCCAATGGGGAGCCATAAGGATGACTGGGGGACTTGAGCATCTCCCCTATGAAGAGAGATTGAGAAACCTTGTACTGCTTAGTCTGGAGAAGACTGAGAGGAGATCTTATCAGTGTGTACAAATATCTGAGGGGTGGGTGTCAAGTGGATTGGGCCAATATCTTTTCAGTGGTCAGAAGCAATAAGACAAGGAGCAGTTGCTACAAATTGGAATACAGAAGGTTTCACTTCAACATGAGGAGATACTTCTTTACAGTGAGGGTGACAGCACTGGAACATGCTCTCCAGAGAGGTTGTGGAGTCTTCTTCTCTGGAGACTTTCAAAACCCACCTGGATGTGTTCCTGTGTGGACTACTCTAGGTGCTCCTGCCTTAGCAGGGAGGTTGGATTTGCTGATCTCTGGAGGTTCCTGTGCAACATCTAAAGCTCTGAGATTCTGTGTTTGTGAAAGCCCTGAGAAGCTCAATTCTTGGAAGACTGATAATGAGTCATAATCTACCTGACAGTATTTTTAAAATATCCAACACTGATCTAAGTGTTTACTGAAAAAAATTACTAACACTGTCATTAACTTGTTCATTCTCATTGCTTATCACTTAGCAATTCATGCTAGGACTCTATTAGGAATTTGGACTAGTAGTGAATTAAACTAATTTCCATCTGATGTGATTATTTTGCTTTCTTTGATAGACTAAGCTTTCTCTTCAGAAAAAATGGAGCATAAATTTTCCCATTGCCATAGGATCCTTACCCATTGTGGCAACTAGAAGTGCAAGTCCATCAGCTACAACTGCAGCATTACAACTACTGGTCTCAAGGAATGATTCCTGACTTCTATGGCAAATGATACTCAGTGATGTACTCATTCTGTCCACATTGAGGCACTTAGTGCCATGGTCTAGTTGACTGGGTAGGGCTGGGTGCTAGGTTGGACTGGATGATCTTAGAGGTCTCTTCCAACCTGGTTGATTCTATGATTCTACGATTTTGCCTTTTTTTGAGTTCTTCTATGAAGAACTTGATCCTTGTATTATTTAAATCTAAGAGAAAATTTCCACATATAGGTTTTTGTTCGTGTGTATATACACAAGTGAGTGGAAGGAATAGTGGCTATGCTACATCTGCCCAAGTGTGGGTTTTTTATACCACGAAACTGATGCAAATTATGCATACCTTATGATACAGCACATGAAATATGATATTATTTGAGGGTATAAATGCTCCAGTGTAATGCCAGAGGACTTTTTGGTAGGAAGCAGTTCAATGCTTATTCCTCTGCACTTTCTGGAAGGTATTCCTGCAGCAAACAGGTCTTAGAACCCATCTCAAATTCTGTTCCAAAGTGAACTGCTCGATTTGGTTCATGGTAACAGGAATAATTAACATTGGTGTGATATGATGGAAGAGTAGGGGACCAGTATCCGATTTTGGCAGTGTAGGAATATTTGTTGCCCTTTAGTAAGTAAAGCAGGGACCGAATGGCATGGCACTGCTTGTATTACTTAGATCTACAAGGCAAAACAGTAATCCTATGAAAACCTCTACTGGCATACACTGTTCCCTTCACCGTGCCTGAACACTGACTGGGAGAGTCAGCATAGCCAGAAGGATGCTTGTGAAAAATAAGAATGACTGAAGGCCGCTGTTTCAACTAATGCACTGACCCACTTTTTCTTACTAGGATGGATACAACAAAAACCCCTCCTGGTTTTAACAGCTGCTTATTCAGTATTTCAAATAAGGGAATTTAATTTTGCCTTTAAGGAATATTGGAGAAATATGTATTTTTACTCAAAACTAATAGACCCATTCAAGACAGCTGGATGTGTATACTTGCCTCTTCTTCAAATGATTTTAAATTGCAGTCCTTGGATGTTTATATTTGGATAGCAGTTAAAAAATGAAAACAACTTCAGTTTCCATTTAAATGCTTTTCCACTTGATTTTCTTCATTAAAAACAGTAAGTCATGNCACACAGCTTGGTGTCATCTGCAAACTTGCTGAGGGTGCACTCAATTCCTCTGTCCATATCACTGACAAAGATGTTAAAGAGCACTGGTCCCAGCACTGACCCCTGAGGAACACCACTTGTCACCGGTCGCCAGGTGGACATTGTGCCATTGATCACCACCCTCTGCATGCGATGTCCTTGGATGTTTATATTTGGATAGCAGTTAAAAAATGAAAACAACTTCAGTTTCCATTTAAATGCTTTTCCACTTGATTTTCTTCATTAAAAACAGTAAGTCATGCTTGAGTACCTATATATATTTTTTTTTTTGAGGAAGGAAAAAAAAAAAAGTATAAAACCTTTCAGCAGCACAATAGTTGTCATGCTATTACCCATGATCACTTTGAAAGCCAAAAGCAGCATGCAGACAACAGATGTAAGAACATGGTTTGAAAAACTTTAATAAAAAGGGAAGGACAGGATAGAAAAGGGAAGGGAAGGAAAGGGAAGGGAAGGAAAGGAAAGGAAAGGAAAGGAAAGGAAAGGAAAGGAAAGGAAAGGAAAGGAAAGGAAAGGAAAGGAAAGGAA
>WAAF01004054.1:131249-175959 GCA_013400475.1 Tricholaema leucomelas | reverse complement strand
CCTGGGCACACTGCTGCCTCATCTTCAGCTACTATCTACCAGCACCTCCAGGTCCCTTTCTTCCTGGCTGCTCTCCAGACACTCTGTCCCCAGTCTGTAGCACTGCTTGGGCTTGTTGTGGCCAAAGTGCAGAACCCTGCACTTGGCCTTGTTAAATCTCATCCTGTTGGCCTCTGCCCACCCATCCAGCCTGGCAAGGTCTTTCTGCAGGGCTCTCCTACCTTCCAGTAGCTCCACACTTGCTCCTAGCTTGGTGTCATCTGCAAATTTACTGATGCCAGACTCAGTCTCCTGGTCCAGATCATCAATAAAGATATTGAGTAGGACGGGGCCCAGCACTGATCCCTGGGGCACACCACTAGTGACAGCTGCCAACTGGATGTAGCACCATTCACCACCACTTTCTGGGCTCAGCCTTCCAGCCAGTTATTGGCCCATATCAGAGTGAATCTGTCCAAGCCATGAGCTGCCAGTTTAGCCAGGAGCTTGTTGTGGCAGACAGTGTCAAAGGCTTTGCTGAAGTCCAGGTGGTCTACATCCACAGCCTGCCCCACATTCACCAGGCAGGTAACCTGATCATAAAAGGAGATCAGCTTGGTCAGGCAGGACCTGCCCTTCCTAAACTCGTGCCAGCCAGGCCTGATTCCTTGGCCATCCTGTAGGTGCTTTGTGATGGCACTCAAGATAACCTGCTCTGTAACCTTGCCTGAGGTCAGGCTGCCTGGTCATTTCTTCTTTTTTGACAGATTTAGGTATGCCTGTTTCTCTCTTTAGAGCTCGGATTATCTCTTCACAGTGAATGACTCTCTGAAATGTTATGCCTCCTCCAGCACCTGTAGTTGCTTTTTAGCTGGAAGATCTGCAGCTCTGTTCAGATCAAGATTCTAAACTGCTTTCCACCCAAATCAAGATTCTGAACTGCTTTCCACACAGCATAATCAAATAGATAACTATGGACATTACTACCAGACAGTGCTTCAAAGCTGTACCTCTGGCACCTTTTCAGAAATTGTTTCACCAAATTGGTGCCTTTAGAGGTGAATCTAGAGAAGGAGCTGCAACTCCAAGTAAATATACCATAAGTTCATGTTTTTGTGCAGGTGCTGAATTTTAAACGTTTTTTTGCATGCTTTTATGGTGATCTTACTTG
Source organism: Tricholaema leucomelas (assembly GCA_013400475.1). Lineage (NCBI taxonomy): Eukaryota > Metazoa > Chordata > Aves > Piciformes > Lybiidae > Tricholaema lacrymosa > Tricholaema leucomelas. The sequence goes on along the minus strand of WAAF01004054.1, from coordinate 174,809 downwards.
GGATTGAAAAATGTGTACTCATATGCACACATTCCTTTCCTATTCCTTTAAGTTCTTGCTACTACCTCTACTAGCCCTCTTATTTTACCAGGTACACTTTGTAGGCTGTTTTACTCCTTAAGCACACTAACATCAATCCCATACGTTTCATGTCTTAAGTAGGAGGAAAGTAGAACAGTAGGAGGAAAGTAGAACATGGATATTGCTATAATGCAAAGATTATAGGGGAGGAACATATCCCAACAGCTTCAGTGATGGTGAACCAGAAAGCACAAGCAGTCTGCAATTCTTGACTTCTTCATTTAAAACCTGTGATTTCAGTGAGCTTTGGTTAGGTTAGGGTAGATGAAATTCCAGCTCTGATATGGAATCATAGAATCATAGAATGGTTTAGGTTGGAAGGGACCTCAAGGATCATCCAGCTCCAACCCCCTGCCACAGGCAGGGACACCTCCCACTAGAGCAGGCTGCTCAAGGCCTCATCCAGCCTGGCCTTAAACACCTCCAGGGAGGAAGCATCCACAACCTCCCTGGGCAACCTGTTCCAGTGCCTTACCACCCTCACTGTAAAGAACTTCCTCCTAACATCCAGTCTAAATCTCCCCTCTTCCAGCTTAAACCCATTCCCCCTCGTCCTGACATTACCAGACCTTGTCAATAGTCCCTCCCCAGCCTTCCTGTAGGCTCCCTTCAGATACTGCAAAGCCACTCTAAGGTCTCCTCGAAGCCTTCTCTTCTCCAGGCTGCAGAGCCCCANCTGGGCTGCATGTGCACACTGCCGGCTCATGTTGAGCTTTTCATCAACCCAGACCCCCAGGTCCTTCTCCTCAGGGCTGCTCTCAGCCATTCATCACCCAGCCTGTATCTGTGCCTGGGATTGCACCGACCCAGGTGCAGGACCTTACACTTGGCCTTGTTAAACGTCATGAGGTTAGCCTGGGCCCACCTCTCCAGCCTGTTATATAGTTACATATGAGCTGCTCTAACTCTTATGATAATGTATGAATGACAGGATCTTGTCACTGTCAGCTGTTCTACACGGGCCTTGTTATACATGGATGTGGCACTACATCCATGTCTAACAATTTGTCCTGCCAGTCAAAAATCTTGTCAAATATTGATCTGACATAAGATTCATGTATAACAAGGTTTTTGACTGACAGATGATCAACTGCCCAGAACTAAACCAAAACACCACTGTTTTTAAAAGCTAACACTGCTAGACAGAAATCTGGCCTTTCTGTAGCATTTACCCACACATACAGTGTCTTGTATCTTTGATTTGTTATATGTATATATAAAAATCTTTACATTGGTAACATTATGAAGATTGGATTTAGCTCCTTAATGAAATTTTAAACATAAGAGCTGGTGTAGGTAGCTATGTTAACAAACACTTTAGAAATCCAAGCTTGGCAGCTTCAATTTTGGTGCTGAGGTGGGATATCAAAACAGCAGCAAGAAAGTGAAAAGGCTGGGGGGATTTAAGGTGATGTGTGTAAGAAAAACATGTTCATTCATAGGTGATCTGGGCGTGGACATTGAGTCAGTCATCATCAAGTTTGCAGATGACACCAAGCTGGGGGCTGATGTGGCTGGGTTGGAGGGCAGAAGGGCTCTGCAGCGGGACCTTGACTGCCTGGACAGATGGGCAGAGTCCAAGGGGATGGCGTTCAATGGCTCCAAGTGCAGGGTGCTGCACTTTGGCCACAACAACCCCATGCAGAGATACAGGCTGGGGTCGGAGTGGCTGGAGAGCAGCCAGACAGAGAGGGATCTGGGGGTGCAGATTGATACCCACCTGAACATGAGCCAGCAGTGTGCCCAGGTGCCCAAGAGAGCCAATGGCATCCTGGCCTGCATCAGGAATGGTGTGGTCAGCAGGAGCAGGGAGGTCATTCTGCCCCTGTACTCTGCACTGGTTAGACCACACCTTGAGTACTGTGTTCAGTTCTGGGCCCCCCAGTTTAGAAGGGACATTGAGATGCTTGAGCGTGTCCAGAGAAGGGCGACGAGGCTGGTGAGAGGCCTCGAGCACAGCCCTACGAGGAGAGGCTGAGGGAGCTGGGATTGTTTAGCCTGGAGAAGAGGAGGCTCAGGGGTGACCTTATTGCTGTCTACAACTACCTGAGGGGTGGTTGTGGCCAGGGGGAGGTTGCTCTCTTCTCTCAGGTGGCCAGCGCCAGAACGAGAGGACACAGCCTCAGGCTGCGCCAGGGGAAGTTTAGGCTCGAGGTGAGGAAAAAGTTCTTCACTGAGAGAGTCATTGGCTACTGGAATGGGCTGCCCAGGGAGGTGGTGGAGTCGCCGTCCCTGGAGCTGTTCAAGGCAGGATTGGACGTGGCACTTGGTGCCATGGTCTAGCCTTGAGCTCTGTGGTGAAGGGTTGGACTTGATGATCTGTGTGGTCTCTTCCAACCCTGATGATACTATGATACTATACTATGATGTTAGAGGTGAAGTTTCAGAGCCTGGGTACTATCATTAAAAATCTTCAGAAAAAAAAACAAAAAAAAACCCAGAACAAACCAAACCACAAACATACAAAACTCAACCAAACAAATAAGCCCCCCCCCCAAAAACAAAAAAAACACCAAACCAACAACGAGATGCCATAGCGATTTTTGATTTTTGAATTTATGGAAACTTGAGCAGAATAAAAGTCTCATCATTTCTGCTTGCTTATCTTTTACAGTATTTATGCTATTCCAAAGAAGCTGTTTGGATTCTGGTAATTAGGAGGAGGAAGAGGAGGTGACAGAGTGTCAGCTTCACTAAGCTTTTGGCAGACCTGTGCAAAGGGCGTTTTCACAGCCATGAGACATAGAGAGAATAAGAAAGAACGTAGACTAGAGTGAAGAGATTAGGAATTCATCTTTGAAACTGCCACAAACCCCAACTCAATCAAGATATATCATCAGCAACAGAGAATTACTCAGGCAGCACCAGTCATTGAAAGCAACTAATGATAAGGCTCAGAATTTTATTGCAGAAATGCCATCAACAGCACGAGTATACTTTGTGTTTATCTTTAAAAATCACTGCAGCTTATGCTGCCTGTTGTAGTAATTTCAGGGAAAAGTAAACCCACTCAAGAGAACTTGTGCCATAGAACACTCACAGGCAAGTTTCTGCTGCGTAGAAAAAGGGCTAGCAATCAGTTGCTGGTGTTGCACCCTGGGATAAAACGACTCTTGAGCCACCAATATGGTTAGATGGTCATTCTCCCCTTTCTTTCCGTGTTACAGTGAGTTATGTGCTTACTTGGAAGAGGCACGCACAGCTAACTTAGTTTAAGGTTGGTACATGTGGGAAGTACAGATTGGTCCAGAGTTATGTGCGTGGTACAGATAGGTTAACATTGTATCAACAACCTGTGGAGTTCATCCCCTGTCCCCTGCAGCTGGCACTCTACCTCCTGCAGCTGCATGTCTTCCTGGCTTCCTAACTCCAAGGACACTTTGCAGCACGGGTGCTCATTCTTATCAGTTCATGTCCTGTTAGTAAAAATCCCTCCACATACTAAAGTATAAAGGGAAAAGGCATTAAATTAGACTAATTATGATCAGCAATTTAAGACAAATAGAAATCTTATTACTGGTGTCAATTTGCTGTGGATCAAGCTCTGAGGAATCTCACCTGCTTCATACAGCCCCTTTCCTCCTTTATTCCAACTGCTTTGAATTAATCCAATGACCCAAGGCACCCACTACAAGGATACAAAGAACCCGTTAAAGGTAGCTTAACTGGTTGCTTAAGTCAGGTTTATGGCTCCTTTGTGGTCCTGGATTATTGCAAGGCATCCAGAATGCACCAAGTCTAAAACTACAGAGACAGATTTTAGACACACATAAACATGTATGCACCATTTCTCCTGTGCTTATGATCAGTTTATTCAGCATCCTAGGCCACTTAATAAACATTAATTGAACCTTACAATAGCTCTTCGTGCAGTTTGCTTGAAAGGGTTTTATGTCTGTTTTATGCTTCAGTGCACAAGCATGAGACAGCTTGCTGGGTTAGTTCTGTATTTGTGATTATATTTCTATATTATTTTCCAATTACTGTTACTACTAACATAAAAAGTTAAGTTGACAGAAGCACTGGAGAAGAGAGATGTGTGCAAACACAGGCAAATAGAAATGGTTGTGCATATATTGTATACACATACATATATTCCCTTTTCAAAATACCAGATTCAGCAGTGGAAAATCAGAGTCAGAAAATTATAGAACTTCAGTGTTTGGTACATAGTACAGTTTAAACTACTAAACCAGGCAACCAGCAACAGAACAAGGGGACATAGTCTCAAGTTGTGTCAGGGAAGGTGTAGGCTGGATGTTAGGAGGAAGTTGTTCACAGAGTGAGTGATTGGCATTGGAATGGGCTGCCCAGGGAGGTGGTGGAGTCACGGTCCCTGGAGGTGTTCAAGAAACCCTGGCTGAGGCACTTAGTGCCATGGTCTAGTTGGATAGGGCTGGGTGATAGATTGGAGTGGATGATCTTGGAGATCTCTTCCAACCTGATTGATCCTATGATTCTACTGAAAGTCAGCTTTCAGCTTTACTAGTGAGGCTTGGTGCTGTCAAATTATGAGGTACTAATTCGTTGATGGGAATATGAGTTGCATTTGTTTCCTTTAGCTACACATGCTCCAGGAGAGGGAGAAAGTTGGAAAAACTCTTTGCCAATGTGAGGAATTTTGTGTGCTGTTTGTGTTTCATTCAGTGCCATCCATTATTAATTCTGAAAACCTCCAGCAATGTTGAAACCAGCACTTTCAACTTCAGCCTAAGCCACAGTATCTATTAAGTGAGGCCTTTGAGATCTCTATATTTGAAACCACTCTCGAATCAGAGAATCTGGCAAATCTCTCTAGCCTGTGCATATGTCTGTGAAAAGGCTTATTTTCAAAGAACAGCTTTTTTTTTCTTTCTTTTTTTCCCCTCAGTCTGGATTGAGAGTGGCTTCAGCCTGAGTGCTGATACTTCAGAGGTTTCCAACTACAGTCAGATGTGGCTGAGACTGAGTCTGAGGTCGTAGTTTCAACAAAGAATGAAACTTTGAGTTGCTGAGATTTTTTAAAATTAATTTTGCATCACAACATTCTCGGGCACAGTGTTTGGAAATGTGTACATCTCTGGTTTTGATGTGGGGAGTAATGAGTGTAATTAAAACACATAGAAAGCTACTGTAAAAAACATAGGAAATCAGTGCTTAATAAAAAATTACTCCTAACCCAAGGACTTTAATACAGATTGATTTATACAAGGCCAAGTGTAAGGTCCTGCACCTGGGTCGGTGCAATCCCAGGCACAGATACAGGCTGGGTGATGAATGGCTGAGAGCAGCCCTGAGGAGAAGGACCTGGGGGTCTGGGTCGACGAGAAGCTCAACATGAGCCGGCAGTGTGCACATGCAGCCCAGACAGCCAACCGAGTGCTGGGCTGCATCAAGAGAAGTGTGGCCAGCAGGGCAAGGGAGGTGATTCTCCCCCTTTACTCTGCTCTCGTCAGACCCCACCTGGAGTACTGTGTGCAGTTCTGGAGCCCCCAACACAAGAAGGACATGGAACTGCTGGAGCGGGTCCAGAGGAGAGCCACGAAGATGATCAGAGGGCTGCAGCAGCTCTGCTATGAGGACAGGCTGAGAGAGTTGGGGCTCTTCAGCCTGGAGAAGAGAAGGCTTCGAGGAGACCTTATAGTGGCTTTCCAGTATCTGAAGGGAGCCTACAGGAAGGCTGGGGAGGGACTATTGACAAGGTCTGGTAATGTCAGGACGAGGGGGAATGGGTTTAAGCTGGAAGAGGGGAGATTTAGACTGGATGTTAGGAGGAAGTTCTTTACAGTGAGGGTGGTAAGACACTGGAACAGGTTGCCCAGGGAGGTTGTGGATGCTTCCTCCCTGGAGGTGTTTAAGGTCAGGCTGGATGAGGCCTTGGGCGAGCTGCTCTAGTGGGAGGTGTCCCTGCCTGTGGCAGGGGGTTGGAGCTGGATGATCCTTGAGGTCCCTTCCAACCTAAACCATTCTATGATTCTATGATTCTATGATGTATTTCAAATAGAAGGAAACTTTATTGCACAACATGAACAGGTGTTCTGGGATCTTTTGTCTACAGTTGACATCACCTTGATCTAGCAAGGACAGTAACTGAAATAATTTTTTTCCTATGGCTTTTACATTTTCCAGAGCTTGGAATACAAACAAGCATATTTCAGGAGGTTGTTATAGTATGGTTTTATTTGGAATTTCTTCAGTTCTTCTGTACTGTGAGGTTTTCTCTTTCATTTTCTTGGGTTATAACATCTGTCAGTTCTGTTTTATGGGTTTGTTTGTCTACAGAAAATGGAAAAAGTAATGATTGTGCCAAGAGACCACTTTTTTCTACCAATATCAATGTATCATTTTATGACTATGAAGAATGGCCATTTATAACTTGCTTACAATGAAGACAATGGGCCTGATGCTAATATCATTTACACCAATGTAAAACAGAAGAAGCTTCAACGTTTCATTAGTGTAAATTTAAAGTAAAATTAGACAAAAAGCTTTTCAAACTCAGGGTGTAAAAAAAGAGTTTGTGCAAGCTCAAATACTGTTTTAAATAAATAATTTCAATTAGTTTAGGAATCTCTATTTTCTCTCCTAAAATCGTTCACCTTTTCCATAGGGGGAGATAACACACTCTGGGTCTTTCAGCTGCTTTAAGAACACCAGATTTCTTATGTCTCACTATGTATCCAAGCTGTGTAGTTCTCTCATGACAGCTGTACATGCTGTCTTGAGTTATTAACTCCAGTAGGAAACCTGAGTAGCTGCTGAGTAGCTTCATCTCCAGCAGGGTTTCTGCACTGGTTTTGTTGGGCTCCTGCATGGGAAGTGGACAGTTTAGAAGAAGTCATCCTCTTAGTAAGGACTCTTTGGAAGCTTGACTCTTTGACTTAACAAGCTTTGACTTAACAAAAAGTGACTTAAAAAAAATTGACTTAAATATTGACTTAAACTTTGACTTAACAAAAAAAAAAAAAAAAGACAATAATTCTCACCCTGATTTGAGCTTTATTTGAGGAAGAAAAAGAAAATAAAGTGAAAGAAAAGAAAAATAAATGATTGTCTCATGCTTTGTCCACACCTGTTTACAGAGATTGATTCATTAAAATAAAAAGAAATAATTGCCTAATGACAAGAAAGTCATCACAGAGAGAAGCTGCTCTGCAGTGGTTTAGCTCTGTGACCCATGATGAGTTTCAGATGACTTTTCTTTCTGCATTAGTATGTCAGTATAATGGTATGGCAGTGGTACTTCCTATTATAGGCTGGGTTGATAACTTGTGAGAATAAATGACTGCTTCTTGGCAAACTTGGATACAAAAATGAAGTGTTTACATGAAGTGTTACACACATTCAATACTTAAAATTTGCTTGTGGAGAGGGTATCTGGTCAGCAAGCTGTACAGTGGATAACCTGATTTTCAGTAAGTGAAGCAGAGTGATAAATGGTCTTATGAGACAACAATAAAGCTTCAGAATGATAAATAAGTCGATGAAGGAACTTATAAGGGATCCTAATTTCCTCACTACTTCTGCATTAGAATAATCACATTGAGTTAGTTTTGATAAGATCTGGATTCTTTCCCAGTGGTAGGAAAGAAGAAATAGACAATAGCTGCAATGGCTTCCCAGTGTATTTTGCAGGAAGTTTGTTGATGCCAAGTTGCTGAAATGTGCTGTGTCTGCTGCCAAGGCATTCAGTTTCTAACCTTCTAGTTACAGGTTGCATGGTCAAAGGATCATATCCATAATGAGACAAGTTGTCAAAATTACAAATATTCACAAATATGAACATTTCCAATGGGATGTGTAGTTAACACGTCCCCCTCCCAGGCATTTTGTAAACACCTATTTTCCTTAGTGGAAAAACTTCTCTTTTTGTAGTCCAAAATGTCCTTCACTCTCTCCTTTACATATTATTGTTCATGTAATCTGCTCACTTAATAGAATTTGTATGCAGAGTGTCAAAATAACTTATCTTCTCCATCCTTCTTTGTCTTTCTAACCTCGAACCATTTCTGACATCTGGATCTTCTGTGGAGATGCAGACAAAGTGGCTGGGTGAACATTTCTGGCCATTATTTTCATTCAGATACAAATGTTTTTCCCTAAAGTATTTGCTCTGGCATTAATGTTCTCAGTAATACAAATCTGAAAAGACAAAAAAAAGAGGCTAGGAATAAGAAATACGGAGGAAAACATTGATGCAAGAATACCTGCACCTTAAAATATGATGTGAAAGATTTTTAACACTCAGACTTGGATCAAATCTTGAACAAAACTTCACCTGCATATTCCATGAAATTTTCTTAGTCCTTTACTGTTAAACTGAAGGAAAATGAAATTGGCAGAATTCTAGTCTCTTTTAATTTAACCCTTCATTGTTTTCAATGGGTTAAGAATTCAAAAATGCATGTCTGTGTTATTTACACTGTCATTTGACTTCAGAAATACCTTTCTGTGTACTTAGGGATAGAATGTTATTATAATAATGAACAGCAAGAAAAAGTGCCTGCTCTGTTTTATTCCTTTCCAAAGCAGTGGAGAAAAGTCTAGCTTTATTGGCTTTTCCACTCCATTTTATGGGTTGCTAAGAACCTCTCTATTCAGCACTAATGTGATGGTTTGGGTGTTACCCACCCCCCCAGACTAGACTCAGCCAAACTGGAAATTAAAGAATGAAGCTTTATATTTACAGCTTAGCCCAATATACAAGCAGATTTTTACAATACATACAGCTATAGACAGAAATATACAACTTAAAAAGGTAATACAGGAACACAGCAGCCCTCCCAGAAACCAGAGTCCCCAGGAGGGGCTCCCAACTGCCCTTCTACCTCCTTTCCACCCCTCTACCTTATCCCAGACTTTGCCTTACTTTCAAGGTGAGTTTGGAGAACCAGCCAGCGGGGTTAGGAAGCAGAATGATTAGTCACACAGACAGCAGGTTAGAGAAAGAAGTGCAGGCAGCCAGAGCCAGAGAGCAACTCTGTTATCTATATTTATGTTCCTGTTTTTATACATCTCAGCAAGCCTATGAGTGATGTAGACATCACCATTGTTTCCTTTTCACAGCCTGTAATCTACTTCTCACCAACATATTCTAGCTAGCTTCAAACTAGCACAACTAGCAAGACTTTTCTTGCTACCTTGGCTTGGGACATGTGAAGTGTTAGCCCATGGAAATGACTCAAAGTTGAAAATGAGAGGCTGCTGAAATCAACAACTACTACAGATTAAGATGAATCTATCTTCAGCTCCTAAAAATGGAGAGCTTATCTATGCAATCATCCCAAATTAATTTTATGCAACCACCTCTATAGTATTTGATGGTTCCTTGACTAAGTTCTTACCGAAGAAAGCTTTTATAGGGGTAAAATTTCGCTATTTAATACAAGGACTTTCCTAATGAAATCTGAGTAAGTATTTGGTAACAATGAGCATGCTTAAAAGAAATGAGGAATGTCTTATGTTAGGAAAATGCATTGGAATTTTTCATAGAACTTACATATCTAAGCTCCAGTTAGATGTCATGTAATGTTCTGGGCAATCCTTTTCAGAATTTTAAAGGTCTCATGTTCTACTGTTGAGATATAAACGTTGCAGACATGAATATGTTAATCTGGAACTATCAAAAATAGTATGATATTAATAAAACTATGACAATTGTTATAACTTCCATTATTTCAAGTAAGTCCTACTGAATTACTGGGCCAAGCCCAGAGAGTGATGGTGAATGGTGCCACATCCAGCTGGCAGCTGGTCACTAGTGGTGTCCCTCAGGGATCACTACTGGGCCATATCCTCTTTAACATCTTCATAGATGATCTGGATGAGGGCATTGAGTCAGTCATCAGCAAGTTTGCAGATGACACAAAGCTAGGGGCAGATGTTGCTGGGCTGGAGGGCAGAAGGGCTCTGCAGTGGGACCTTGACCGCCTGGACAGATGGGCAGAGTCCAAGGGGATGGCGTTCAATGGCTCCAAGTGCCAAGTGCTGCACTTTGGCCACAACAGCCCCATGCAGAGATACAGGCTGGGGTCAGAGTGTCTGGAGAGCAGCCAAACAGAAAGGGATCTGGGGGTGCTGATTGATACCCGCCTGAACGTGAGCCAGCAGTGTGCCCAGGTGGCCAGGAGAGCCAGTGGCATCCTGGCCTGCATCAGGAATGGTGTGGCCAGCAGGAGCAGGGAGGTCATTCTGCCCCTGTACTCTGCACTGGTCAGGCCACACCTCAAGTACTGTGTCCAGTTCTGGGCCCCTCAATTTAAGAGGGACATTGAGATGCTTGAGTGTGTCCAGAGAAGGGCAACGAGGCTGGTGAGAGGCCTCGAGCACAAGCCCTATGAGGAGAGGCTGAGGGAGCTGGGATTGGTTAGCTTGGAGAAGAGGAGGCTCAGGGGAGACCTTATTGCTGTCTACAACTACCTGAGGGGTGGTTGTGGCCAGGAGGAGGTTGCTCTCTTCTCTCAGGCGGCCAGCGCCAGAACGAGAGGACACAGCCTCAGGCTGCGCCAGGGGAAGTTTAGGCTCGAGGGGAGGAGAAAGTTCTTCACTGAGAGAGTCATTGGACACTGGAATGGGCTGCCCAGGGAGGTGGTGGAGTCGCCGTCCCTGGAGCTGTTCAAGGCAGGATTGGACGTGGCACTTGGTGCCATGGTCTAGCCTTGAGCTCTGTGGTGAAGGGTTGGACTTGATGATCTGTGAGGTCTCTTCCAACCTTGGTGATACTGTGTGATACTGTGATACTGTGAATAATGGGAGAGAAAGGTCAGCACTAACAGAGGCAGACAGTAAGGTGAATTCTATTAGATTTCTAAAGGAGTTTAGAAAAGTTTTGATTGTACACTTTAAGAATTATTACAAATCAATTATTCTTTTGTCTGGAAGAAAATGGTGCCTGTAATGTGATTGCTATGTCAATACTAGTCATGAATTAAGTTTGGAAGCATGTAGAAATGCAAATTTCTACTACATGCTGAGTATTCATCTTACAACTAATGAATATTCACTTGACTCTTGTAACCTAACCTAATTGCCCATAAAGCCAGATAGATAGATATCAGTTGACCCCAAATTTTAAACTCTTAGCTGCTGCTTTGCCTGTTAATGAAATGATAATACAATTATTTGTGTACCAAAGCAGGAAAAAAAATATAATCCTCAGTAATGTGTCAGTGAGGAGCATAACATGGTAAAAAAAAAACAACAGTTTTGGAGAATTTCCATTATAGTTTTGTCTACCTAAGGCATATAGAAGTCTTGAAGTATCCTACAAATTAATGCCTATGCTAGGCTTTAGCAGTATCAACAGGAAGGGAAAGGAGAAAATAAAATAACCATGAGTGAAACAGAGAAAATTCCCTTCACTTAGGCTGAAGCTATGTTGTTGCATGTTTGCTCTTATTCTGCACTTAGGACAAGATCCCTAATAGCAGTGGATATGTGCCTGTAAAAGAAACAAATTAAAACTGATGAAAGGTGTCTTGATTTGATCTTCTATTTTAACATTGAGACAAAGGTCTGACATGTGAAATGCCCAAATGCTGTCACTCCTGTCTAAGAGAAATATATGCAAAATAGAATCTACATTATAGGAAATAGCAGAAAAGCTGGGACTTGCATCAATACTTTCTATATTTTCATATCACATGTATATTTTCTAGGGAAAGATTTTGCCATCTTAATGTAACAACTGGGATTTGGTCTTGTATGAGTAAGGATTCTCTATCTGGCCATGTTCCCAATGAAGGTAGATAGCAGCTGGAGATCAATAGAGTTGTTTCAGCCTAATGTTCCTCATGTTTGGCTGGTAGATATACAAATATACACGGACTTGATTAGAACCTGTTCTCTTGTTGTACCTTTTAACTTCATGTTTTTCAGTAATAATGTTTGTGGAAATTGCTCCTAGCCTCTCCTTCAGTCTTCTTTCCTTGTTGGTTTTGAAGGGTTATTTTTTCACTAAGATTCATTTCTATCTCCTGGCTCAACTCCTAGCTTGGCTGAGGAGAATGGTGGATTACAGCACAAGGAACAAACAGCATAAATTGAAGTAGTCTGCAAATCCCTTTATGAGAAGTTTGCTCTAACACCAAAACTTGGGAAACACAAACTACAAACCCACTGTTCTCTTATTCATGTTTTGATCATTCTGAGAACTGGCAAAGTTACATTTCCATCCTGTTGTAAAAGTAAAAAGTTCTGGATTTAGCTTACCCTTGCTATCCAAATACTGGAAGTCCTTATCTTGTTTCCTTTTACATCTTTCTTTTTCTTGTTGTTCTACTGACAGTGGTAGGCAGTGCAGAGAGCAAAAGGCACTTGAAATATACCTGCAAATTCATATCCCAGTGAACAACACTGTTACTTTGGGAGAGGTGTAATTGTCAAAAATGCTTTTCTGGTCATTTTTACTAGAGGGAATTAGCAGTAAAGCTTGTGCATGATAAAAACCAGGATGACATTGTCAAGTTGTTTTTCATGATTAGTGCTGCCAAAGCAGGGGGATGGTTCATTTCTTCCCTAGAGGAAAGCTAAGGATTGCTGTCTTTTCCACTTTTCAAATTGGGTAGCAAAAACCTTCCAAAGCAAAGTGCTTTGCTTTTCTAAAGCAGAGTGTGTCTGTATTCCAGGCATTGCAGTGAAAATACAGTACAGATCCCATGAAGTGTTATGAAGCAGAAGGTAGTTAAATTTTCTGGGTTTATGTCTCTTGAGTTTCACATGAATAACAATTGAAAGAGATTTAAAACATTGTCGAAGTAGAGAAAGTGTTCATCCACACCTGGGAGAAATGGGTCAGTTCTATAGCCCCTCAGAAAGACTGGCTCATCCAGTGCTGCATTATTGGTAAGATCCTGATGTCTCTCTGTCTCAGACTCTAGAAGTTTTAGTGAACTGGATGGTCTCTGGAGGTTCTTCCTAGCTCCCACCAGACTGGGATCAGGCACTCTGTGTACCTAGGCACCAGTGTCTGGACCACCAGGCAGCTCTGTTTGAGGGCAGGAGGTCTTTCTACCCTGCTCTCCTGCCTTTTCACTGCTAGCTGGCATCAGGGATGATGTCTCTACCTGGGCTGCCCTGAATCAGAGACATGCTTTTCACCACACGTGCATCCTGACTCTGCACTGACACAGGTTCAAAAAGTTAAAACAACCAAATTTGCTTAATTCATTCAAGTGGCACATACAACAGATCTGGGATAGCCAGTGATAATTGTACTAACTGCAAGATGTTAGGTTAAGGTTAAGAAATCCTGAATAACATCTGACAAAGTCAGAGTTAAATACCTTTACCATAGCTTCAATATAAAATAGGAATGCAGCAAAAGTTAAGTTATATATCAAAGTTGAAATTTTTACCAAGGAAAATATCCCTCTGTTGGGTGGAGCACAGCACATCACCCATTGTTTTGTCTTTCCCTTCCAGCTGTTGTTGCTGCTGCTGGTCATGCTGAACTTCTGTTGCTGGCTCACACTGCAGTCCCACTGGTGCTGGTATCAGTATCCCTGCACACTGCAAAATGTCCTGGGTTTTATACCCTGGCATTGAATATCCCTGCTTTCTAGGTGATGTTTACCATGATTTGGGTGGACAGTTGAGTAACATAGTCACATGTTTAGTATGCACTCCATTTGGCCCATCAGCATACCATTAATTACAGTTAATTAGGTGAAGGTTTTTGCTTAGACACTATAGCCTTCAAAATCTGTTTCCAGGCTGGGTGTTCATGTTACTTTAGCTTTGCTCCATTGGTTTTAGCCAAAACAGGGCTATCTTATTTTCAACAGTTTGGCAAGCCAGCTTTGGAGATCTCTGTTTAATACAAATGCCTGCTGATTGAAAATGCCCTTGGTTCTGAAGTGTACTAAATCAACTTGCATTGCTGTCCCATGGTAAGCTAAGCAGCCCACACCCAGCAAATCCTTGATTGCTCAACAGTTCTATACAAGCCTTGCATATAAACTGCAGTTAATAACTGGCAGGAGATTATATCATCATTAAATAAAGTATTCACCTTTCTGTCCAATTTAAGACTTCTTCTACAGGTGAAAAAAAAAATAAAAAGCTTAGATTTGGCAGTACAGTCAAAAGCACATATGAAAGATGATGTTGGAACCCAGAAAGAAGTAAATGTGTTTGCCTAAATCTTTAAAATTCAATTACACTGCATCTGTTGCTTTAAAGAAGAAAATGTGATCATCTAAGAGTAACTTGAAGGTCTCTGGTTGCTGACAAGAATATTTTAAGAAGCAAAAGTTCTAATGACTATGGATCAAATTTGGCTTTGGTGTAGGAGGGCATAACTGTATCAGGAACAGTGTGGCCAGTAGGACAAGGGAGTTTATTCTTCCCTTGTACTTAACACTGGTCAGGCCACACCTTGAGTACTGTATCTAGTTCTGGGCTCCTCACCTTCAGTACTGTGTCCAGTTCTGGGATCCTCAATTCAAGAGAGATGTTGAGGTGCTGGAACGTGTCCAGAGAAGGGCAACAAAGATGGTGAAAGGTCTGGAACACAAACCCTATGAGGAGAGGCTGAGGGAGCTGGGGTTGTTTAGCCTGAAGAAGAGGAGGCTCAGGGGGGACCTCATTGCTGACTACAACTACCTGAAGGGAGGCTGCAGCCAGGTAGGGGTTGGTCTCTTCTCCCAGGCAACCAACAGCAGAACAAGGGGACACAATCTTATGTTGTGCTGGGGAGGTCTAGGCTGGATGTTAGGAGGAAGTTCTTGACAGAGAGAGTGATTGGCATTGGAATGGGCTGCCCAGGGAGGTGGTTGAGTTGCCGTCCCTGGAGGTGTTCAAGAAAAGCCTGGCTGAGGCACTTAGTGCCATGGTCTAGTTGATTGGCCAGGGCTGGGTGCTAGGTTGGACTGGATGAACTTGGAGGTCTCTTCCAACCTGGTTGATTCTATGATTCTATGATTCTATGATCTCCCATTGCCTTCAAAGAAAATTGCACTAATGCAAAAAGATAGCTGTTGCCCTATGTGTCACTTTCCTTTCAAATTGAGCAACTGAGAAAGTATTTCAAAAGTAGGAAAATTTTCAGCTTACCTGCTGTTGATGTTGAAATGATGCCTGTACTATTCTGGTAGGTAATTTATGGAGATGTACTTGTATTTGATATGTTAGGGGGTTCAAAAAAGACACACTGACCTGCAGCTAAAATAGTCATGAATCCTTCTACTTGTAGACGACAAGACGCCTCCTGAAAAGATCTCTTTTGTAGTGTCTTCACAAAGTGACACTGTTGTCTCTGCAGGCAAAAAAAGGAAAAAAAAAAAAAAAGAAAGAAAAGACATTAAAAAAAAAAGAAAGAGCAAGAGAACAACTGAGTAGTGTTTCCAGGCCAAAAATTTCACCTTTTTCCTGATATAGCAAAACCCACTCTGCTTAGTCTGTCTAGATTCATGAGTGTAAAGACAGAATTTGTAGGAAAGAATGTTAGGAGTGTTTGTCTTTTATTATCCAGAAGAAATTAAAGCTCCAAATAGAAGGAAAAAATATACTATTTTTTACTGATTGATGATGCCAGCAGGCTGTTTGATATTCAATTTGAAGCACATAACCTATCAAAGATGACAGAGGACTCTCTCTCTCCAGATTGCCTCACACACCATATGAATAAATCCCACTGGTTACCTCTGCAATATATTATGTGGGAGAAAAAAAAGATAAAAATTCTTCTGTTTCACCAGCCTTGACTCCACCAGAGTTCCTTAGGGTTACTTCAGTAAAACCCACATGATGAGCTATCAATTAAGACAGAAATTAGCTGACATATCCCCCTATTATGCTGCAGTAATTCCCTAGGATGTCTGACCTCGGTCTGAATGGGACATTACAACAACTAAGAAAAATGGTGCTTCTAGGAATAAAAATTATTTACATTGGCTCTTTTCCATTCTTCTGCAAGTCCACTTAGAATAATTATTTCAGAACTGGAGGTAGGTCAGCATACTGCATGGTCAGTTTGCATGGGTAGGAAATACTGACAGCAGCATATACAGTGCCTTTTTGTACTCTTTTGCATGTTTGCAAAGCGTTAGAGTCACTAACGCCTGCAATTTCTTTCCTTTGATGAAATTGGAAATAACCCAAATATGTCAAATCAAAATAATAGATAAAGTATAAAATTAGGAGACAAATTCACATTTTGGCCAAAAAGCCTGCCTAGTTGGAGCATGAAAACTTTCTTACATTGGCTGACCTTTTGTGTTGTGAGTTAGGAAACTGGACTCAGTGGATTGCATATGTCTAACCTGATGTTATGATATTGTTTTACTCAATGGATTGCATATGTCTAACCTGATGTTATGATATTGTTTTAATTACCACAGAAAAGCTCAAAAAAATACCAAAAACCTGTTATCAGTATCATGCTGCATGTAAGTCATGGGTAGACCAAGGATTTTTACTTTTAAAAAAAGAAAAGAAAGAAAATTTTGTAGAAAATATGCCCATTGTGGAAACAAAGATGAAAGATTTAATTTGAAGTTGTATTCATATTATTTCAATTGTGTTTAATGTTACAGTATTGTGGTTTAAGCCCACACAGCTGGCAACACTATGCAGCTGCCTGCTCACTCTTACCTCTGGTGGAATGAAGAGGACAAGATAAATGGAGTGGAGACAAAGAATAGGAAGGGCTCACTCACTAATTATGCTTATAGGCGAAAGACAGACTTGACTTGGAGAAAGTATATCAATTTAATTTGAAGAACAAAACCATCATCACTTTACCAATTGAATCAGAAAAGGACAGTGATAAATATGAGTGGAACCTAAGTACACCTTTATCCCGCCCCTTCCTTTTTCTAGGCCAAGGTCTGCTCCCCATTTCACAGTATCACAGTACCAGAGTATCACCAAGGTTGGAAGAGACCTCACAGATCAAGTCCAAGCCATTACCACAGAGCTCAAGGCTAGACCATGGCACCAAGTGCCACGTCCAATCTTGCCTTGAACAGCTCCAGGGACGGCAACTCCACCACCTCCCTGGGCAGCCCATTCCAGTGTCCAATCACTCTCTCAGTGAAGAACTTTCTCCTCACCTCAGGCCTAAATTTCCCCTGGCATAGCTTGAGGCTGTGTCCTCTTGTTCTGGTGCTGGCTGCCTGAGAGAAGAGAGCAACCTCCTCCTGGCTACAACCACCCCTCAGGTAGTTGTAGACAGCAATAAGGTCTCCCCTGAGCCTCCTCTTCTCCAAGCTAACCAATCCCAGCTCCCTCAGCCTCTCCTCATAGGGCTCGTCTCGAGGACTCTCACCAGCCTCGTTGCCCTTCTCTGGACACGCTCAAGCATCTCAATGTCCTTCTTAAACTGGGGGGCCCAGTTTTTGTCTACCTCCTCCACATAGTAGCAGAGAGTGCAGGGAATGGGGATTGATGTCAGTTCCAATTCATTCCACATTGTTCTTGCTATTCCCTCCTCAGGGGGCAAACTCCTCACAGTCCTCCCCTCTGCCAATGTGGTGTAGCCCTCACAGGAACGAGTTTTCCATGAAATTTTCCAATTAATATGGGTTCTTTCCATGATCTCAACCATCCCAGTGATGGACCACTTCAACACTGGCTTCCCTTAGAGTCATGGCCTTCTTCAGGAACAGTCTCCTGCACTGCGATGGGGACCTTCATGAGCTGCATGCTCCACTGATGATCTCCATGAGCTGTAGGGGCTCAAATCTGCCACCTTACCACAGGCTGTAGGAGAATCACTTCTCTGACATGCTTCCTCTGCTCTTTCCTCTCTGACCTGTGAGTCCACGTGTTTATCTCTCTCGTGTCCCACTCCTCTCCGAATGTGATGGGTTAGGAATTTCCCCCACCAACACTATTGACATTAACCAGACTAGCTCAGAGGGCTTGGAAGTAAGATGAAGCTATATTTGAGGCAAAGGAAAATGTACAAGCATATCTACACAATATATTTACAGGTATTTACAATTATATACAAATAAGTGATAAAGAAATCCAACTCCCTCCCACACAAAGCAACTGCCCAGAAGGGGCTCAAAGCCACCCCTCTCTTTCTCCCTCTACTTTCCCAGGCAGACAAACAAAACAAGCAGCAAAGCTTATGATGTTCTCTGTTAGCCAAGATTAATGGAAGGATATTAGAGCAGAGTTAAGAGGGAGCAAAGAGATCCAGTAACACAGACCAGACTGCCCAGATTATTTACATTTTGGCTTTTTATTCCTCTCACCAAACCAATGAATGATATAGACTTCATCATTATTTTCTTTTAACAACCAGTGATCTAATTTCTCTCATTAAAATATTCCAATTAGCCTCAAACCAGCACACTGAAGCAAAAGAACCTCCAAAACAAAGGAACTGGCCCAACAGACTTTCTGCTCTTAAATACACACTCCATCTGGGCTACAATTCCCAAAATACATTCTTGAGAGTTCTTTGACTGAATCACCTGGTGCTTTAAGGGAGCTTGACTGTGGTGCACCACTAATCAGTAAGCTGGGGCATTAAAGGAAAAAGAAGCAGAAGGTGCCACTGTGTTTCAAGTAGATGAAACTTATTTTATTTCAGACTGAGTTGACAGTGGGATACATCTGCCTGAAATGTACAAAGCACCAGGTGCTTCGTGTTTCATTTCCCTTTATTTTTCAACACTTCACAACCTCATGTTCTGCCAAAAAGTCAATGTTAGACCTTTTTTTCTTTTTCTTTCATTTTCATCAGTTGTAATTGCAAAGAATTCTAGCAAATATATGAAATATTTGTCGTAAGTACATTAAATAACAGATTAATCTCTTATTGTTTTATTTAGCATAGCCACTGATGCTCTTAAATCATACACTCAGTTGTTTAAGTCCAAATGAGGACACAGATTGAGTGGTGAAAAACCTCTAGATGGGATCTCTTTTTCTTTTTCTTTTTCTTTTTTTTTTTAACCTCTTGAATACATTTTAAGCAGAAATGCCTATAAAAAGGTTACATATAACTGTGAGTTCTGTGGGTACAGGGCTGCCATCCAGAGAGACCTTGACAGATTTGAGGAGTGGCCCTATGTGAACCTCATGAAGCTCAATGAGGCCAAGAGCAAGGTCCTTCACTTGGGTCAGAGCAATTTCCAGTATTTCAAGTTGGGAAAAAAAGTAAAAAGTATGAACTGAGGGATGAATAGATTGAGAATAGCCCTGTGGTGAAAGACTTAGGGATGCTGGTGGATGAAAAATTGGTTATAAGCTGACAATGTGCATTTGCAGCCCAAAAAGCCAGCTGGGCTGCATAGAAAGACACAGGGCCAGCAAGCTGAGGGAAGTGATTCAGGAAGGATGAGGAAGGACTCTTTATCAGGCCATGCAGTGATAGGACACCGCAGGGTGGTGCAAGGAACGGTCCGAAGAGCATTATCTATCTCATCACTGTCTTAAGGAATCAAGAGCCCCTTACCTTCAAGGACTCTGACTAAAACTTATGCTACCATAGAGTCATAGCATCGTAGAGTCAAACAGGTTGGAAGAGACCTCCGATATCATCCAGTCCAACCTATCCAACCTATCCATCCAGTCCAATCTATCACCCAACCCTGTCCAATCAACTAGACCATGGCACTAAGTGCCTCATCCAGTCTTTTCTTGAACACCTTCAGGGATGGTGACTCCACCACCTCCCTGGGCAGCCCATTCCAATAACAAACCACTCTCTCTGGGAAGAACTTTCTCCTAATATCATCCCTATCTCTCGCCCAGCGCAACTGGAGACTGTGTCCCCTTGTTCTGTTATCGTATCGTGAGCCTGTAGTGGCCTACCCCATAATAAGTTACTGATTAAGTTGCTGTTCCCACACAATGGAATCTGGTACAGATGCAAGGCATTATGGGAAGAAACTGTCCTGGTACCACCAGTCTGTACCTGCCACCTATGGTTCCACTGTTTAAGACCATGGTCTCAGAAACAAAGAATGGAACTACTGTCATAAGAGACTGATATTTTGGTGTTTCTAAGGAAATGGTGGACTCAAATGAACTTTGCTCATTATAACATCATTATAATATCAAACTACACCTAGTGGCTGAAGGCTACCTGCCTCTAAGGCAGGTTGCATCTTGGGCATGCCTCCTTAGGCTCAGACCACACCTCAGTCACTCCTCCTTGAGCATGCATGGAAACCTTACACCATGGGGGGTTCGAGGGGTGGAGAGAGGGGAGTTCAGTCATCAGCAGATGTAAAGTTGAATATAAAAGATGTTTCCCTAGCAACAGGTGAGAGTTCACAAGCTTGAGATTTCAAGAGCACCAAGAACACTAAGAGTGTTGGAGCCTCAAGAGCTTGAGCTGTCAACTTCATCTCTACATTTCACTACAACAGAAGAGGAACCAGAAGAAAGAAGGCTACAACAAGAACAGGAGGACCAGCAGGACTGGACCTTGGGACCAGAGAGACATCTTTGGGACTCTTGCATTGTTGGTAGCTATAGGACCTCTTCCCCTTTTCCCTCTTCACTTTTCCCCTTTTTCTTCTCACTCTTCTCTATTTCTTATGGCCAAACAATAAAGTTTCACTGTTGATTGAAGTAAAACCCCTTGGTGTGAGTTGCCTGTGTTTTGCACTTTGAGATTGCACTAATGAACCACCATGAGTCCACTGCTCAGACCATGACAACCAATACAGGCTTTTACTTAAGTTCCACAGACATCTATTGTTCTGCTTTCTCACATACATAAATGAACAAAAGTAGCAATAAACACTCTCCCTTCACCTCTTACTTCCCTTCCGAAGACGTTTAGCTATGGAATTGCCCTTAGCAAATGTCATCGTTTGCTTCTTTTATTCGTCTGTATTATTCCTTATACCTCATCTTGAGTGGAGTCCGTAAGAGAGATCATTGTGATCCTTTGGATCTCCTCCCATTTGTTGTGACTTATGTCCCTTGCTAGTTCAGATATTTTCAGTTTGGGTTCTGATTTCCTGTTTCAATGACTGAGCCTAGGTTTAGTATTTATGCCACTGAATTCCCCATAAAAAAATCAATGCTAGAAAAATCAATATGTTATTCCTTAATAGCAAAGAATATTTACCTGTAAATTTTACCTGTAAGAAAGTGAGGTGTGGAATTCTAGCCTTTTTACCTTCCTTTGCATTTCAGGAGCTTACAACAGTCCTTCCTAAGAGAGAAAACAAAGCAAAGCAGCAAGCAACCCACAAGCCAGCACATTAGACTTCTTAATTTACATCACTCTTCATAAATCAGACATTTAGGGTCTACTGTCAAGGACATGCACTTCATTACTCAATTTTAGGGAGACCTAGCTAGGAATAGAACCATCTTCTGGATTACCTTACCATCTAATACTCTTACATGGTGGGGTTAAGTGTCTACATGACACAGTCAGCACTGGCAATGATTATCTTCTGTTGCTGTTATAGGAAATAATTTAGAGTGTATTGAGCCACAGAAAGATCAAAAACAAGCTTGCTAAAATAAAAAGATTTGATAAATTTGCACTTTAACTCTTCCTGGGCATGCCATGAGATTCAAAGCTCAGAGTTAGCTTTATATCTTCCCACCTAGGACCTGGAGACAGCTAATCAACTCAGAATTGAATCCAGGGAACCTCTGGACTGCCTGAGGAACTACCTTGATGTAAGCATGGGAATTATTGACAAAAGGTGTATATCCAAAAGACTGGCCATCTCTGAAGTCTTCTGGCTGACTGCAAGCTCATCAGAAGGTGCTCCCAGCCACTTATGATCTCTATACAATACTCTTCCTTGAAGGTAAGTTGCTTACTTACATTTCCTCTTTCAAAGAATAAAAGAAGAGTTTCCCCTGCAGCAATAATTAGGGTGCCACAATTGACCAGTTTGGTAGAATTGTCTAGGAGATGTTTATGAATTAGGATTCTCTGGGTTCAAAAGGGGCTTTTTGAGCCTAAAAGAAACAGACTTACATGCTTTTTCCTTCCCTTGAGCATTTTATGTACAGTGAGTTTAACAACATTCCCTCCATGTCATGTCACAGTGGTTTCAAGATCTATGGAGGCAGAAATAAAAATGTATGAAGAGTAGTCCTATTTTGTAGACTGTCATGCTTGGGGTTCTTGAGTAGCACATTAAAAAGCTGTATTGTGCAAATATGGAGAGACTAAGTTTGATTAAGAAAAAAACCAAACCGTTGTTGCAAAGTCCTGTGATCCTGGGTTAACAAAATACTGTTAATCTAGTTATAGACTAGCTATATTCTTTTCACCTTGCCATTTACCTGATTCTGAGAAATGATGGAGACATTGTATGTTTCTGTACATGGGATAAGGGTGATTATTCTGAGGATCTCTGCTTTGCAGTTTGTGGCTGCTTTGCTCTGGAGACACTGCGAGGTGAGTATATGGCTGTGAAATCCAGCTGATTACACGCATAAATGTGCAAGACATAGAGAATCACCCAGCAGAAATAAACACTTCTAAGAAGCAGTTGAAGAACTGTCTTGAAGTAGATGTTGGAAACAAGTCTGTTGTATTGTGCCCTAAACCATTATCACTCTTTCCTCATTGGCAATAAAAGGAAACAGCTGTAGATATTTACACTGTAGCATGCCTACAGTAACAGAAGAATCTGGGTCATCATATTTGCTCAAACAGCTAATTTATAGTCTATCATGTCACTGTACAATGAAGATATCTGTATTTCTCTGGATCACTAACTGCAATGACATATGCTATGCATTTTATGTGATTGTTCACTTGAAATTCATGTCTGTTCACTGGTAGGTTGAAATAAGCTTTTTCAAAGTGAATAAAAACAAACAAAAATATGAAAAATATGAATCAGAAAACCACTGTCCTAGAGTCCTGTATACCCCAAAATTCCTCTCCCTCTGTGGTTTGAATGGGAGAGGAAAAAAATCAAATAACCTGTTTCCCCTCTCCCTGCCCTGCAGGCGTGAAGGTGGGGAGCAAGGGGCCCTTCTGGCATGAGGGGTGCCCTGTGCAGTGCCCGCACTGGAATCAGGCTGGGGATTGGCTGTGGTCTTCACGCCTAGGCAGTGGTAACTCGGCTCTTTGTCTAGGAAGAGTATAAATATTGGGGGACTTCCTGCCTTGGGGTCCCCACCTGCAAGAAAAAGCCCCCTGACACTCTGAAGGACAAGCTCCTGGATGGCTTCACCATAAGCACCCTTTATGCAGACTCAGTAGTCCTTAACAATCTTTGGATGGCCTCTGAAAGAGAGCGAGGGGACAAGCATCTGGACCACCCTTCCTTTCAGCCAACCTGACTCACCTGTGGGTAAACCTTTTGGCTCAGTGTGATTAATAGTGGGGGATGCTATGTTTAATAGCTTAGCCTTTTCCAACTCCTGACTTAAAATAGTTAAAATTACCTGTGGTATCCGTGTAGATCTTCTCAATCAACTGAATCTGCTAATTAAAACTAAATTAATTTCTGTATATAGTTTTGGGGACAGGTTTTTGGGAAAACAAAATAACTCTATTTTTCCATAAATTACTGACTCGGTTGCATTAATTCCCTGCCTCCACAACAACCACATGTACTAAAATTCACATAGTCATTGGGATTTGCAAAAATATTTACTGTTAATTATGTACTCAAGGGAAGAATAATGTTCACTGAAATAAAAAGCAAAGTAAACTTGTTCTATTTCTCTCTCTCCCTATTCCAACATTATTTTTTTGATATTATGAGATATGGTTGATGCATTTTATGCTAGAAATCTGTTGTAAACCTTATAATTCATAAATATCTGCAACATTAGTGGCAGATTGGCAAGCAGTTAAAAAACACAGTCTTTTTTTTTCCTTTTCATGTCTGTGTCCTATAGCAACTCTGATAACAACCTTATCTAACAGAAAAGTAGTTACACGAGGACAGTTAAAGCTATATACCTAGGAGAACAGTTTCTCCTCTTTTTGCTATAGTTTAAATAATCTCCTCAATACATTGGAGAGGAAATATGGTCCCCAGATTTGCACATACAGATTGAAGCAATCTGAATTTGACACAGCTCAGGAGGATATCCTAAAGTGAGCTTCAACAATGCTTAATTGTTTTCTGCTTCTGGGACATCTCAATTTTCGGTTCTGGGCAATTCCAAAGAGACTGATAGCTGTTGTAGAAGTGGCAGCTTGCTCATA
Source organism: Tricholaema leucomelas (assembly GCA_013400475.1). Classification (NCBI taxonomy): domain Eukaryota; kingdom Metazoa; phylum Chordata; class Aves; order Piciformes; family Lybiidae; genus Tricholaema lacrymosa; species Tricholaema leucomelas. The sequence continues at coordinate 150,634 of WAAF01004054.1, read as the reverse complement.
ACCTCAATGGAGGGTTAATCAACAGAGTTTACAAGGACAATATAGCAATCTAAAGGTAGTTATTGGAGTGCATTGAGATATATGCCAATAGGATACTTAGTCTGCACATGATGCACCTGTTTAGATCTTGTCGCAGCTTCCATTTCTCCACCAATTTATTTTTTGCATCCAATGAAAATTAGAACTTGAAATTCTTATTATAGTAGTGAAGCATAGTAGATTTGAGGTTTGGGTCTGCTGTATAGGTCTCAAGCCATTAGGGCATTGGAACCAGCTTAGGGAAACATCCAGACCTAGAAATGCAAAAGAGCTCTCAGTTCCCCAATATACATATAGATTGTAAATGTCTCTGCAGTGCATGATGACCCTCAGCTTGAGCCTGTAACCCAAAATCCAAGGATAGAGATCGTCTTAGACCATTTCATTACCTTATGGCAGAAGGTAGTAGTACAGGCTCGAGGTGAGGAGAAAATTCTTCACTGAGAGAGTCATTGGCTACTGGAATGGGCTGCCCAGGGAGGTGGTGGAGTCGCCGTCCCTGGAGCTGTTCAAGGCAAGGTTGGACGTGGCACTTGGTACCGTGGTCTAGCCTTGAGCTCTGTGGTAACAGGTTGAACTTGATGATCTGTAAGGTCTCTTCCAACCTTGGTGATACTGTGATACTGTGATACAGTAACCTTTGCAGTTCTGGTCATACCGGTGAGGGTATACTGCCATTTGACTGATGTTGCAGCTGCATATACACCAGACTCACAAACAAGGTTCATGAGGGTTGTTCAGGCAATGACAATGGCTTATTTAGGCCCACGTCACTACCATGATATAGTTTGAATGGACATTTCTACACTTTCCTTTCCAACTTTCCATTAAAAGACTCCACGGTATAATTTCATAGATCAGATAGTAGAGAGTATATTACATTTTATAATATCTTCAGCTCCTTTTAGTAGTTTGGACTGATGTCATTAATGCTACACTTTGTAACACACAGCAGCTGTGGAAACAAAAGCACATCTTTGAATCTATCCAGTGCAATTAGTTTTGCACAATAGTGTTTTCAGGGAAACACAGTAATTGCCAAACAGAAATATATGCTCTTCATTCTAATCCAATTACCTTTCAGCAGCTGGAATAGTGACTGTTTCTGTCTCTGATTTCTAGATTTTGAACTTTATTTTAAATGTGGTAAAAGCCACAAGTCTTCCTTAATCACAGGTGTTTTTTTTTTTTGCTTCAGGACACATGATAGTCAGAAATTATAACAGAAGTGTTTGAAAGTTTTGCAAGCTATCTAATGGGGTTGGCTGGGTCATTGGTTAAATAATGAGATACACCTTCTACTTCTAAACCAGCAGAATGCCTTCAGCTTATATCAATAGTACAAATATTACCTGCAGCAGACTAGCTTTTCCTAAGGAAAGTAGATAACCTGTTTCCATTCTGAATACTCTTTTCCGTGTGTATATTTACTTCAGGAGTAACTGAAATAAAGTGGCTATCTAAATGCACATTGGATTAGATAAAACACCACTATAAAAACTCACATTTACAGAAACTACCATGACTGTGCTAGAAAATGGTTCAGATCTGTAATGCTGCAATAGCATTATTTAGTTATGAAATAGAAAGCAAACGTATGTATGTTCATATACAAAAATGAAACACAATCTATTATGTGTGTATGTAGTGTAATTGCTTCTGTGCTACCACAGAATCATAGAATCACAGAACTTTAGAGGTTGGAAGGGACCTCAAAAGATCATCTAGCCCAACCACCCTACCAGAGCAGGTCACACAGGAGTGTGTTCAGGTGGGTTTTGAACATCTCCAGAGAAGGAGACTCCACCACTTCTCCAGGTGGTCTGTTCCAGTGTTTTGTCACTCTCACAGTGATAAAGTTTTTCCTTATGTTCACATGGACCCCTCTATGCTCCAGGTTGCACCCATAGTCCCTTATAGAATCATAGAATCATAGAATCAACCAGGTTGGAAGAGACCTCCTTGTTCTATCATTGGGCATCACTGAGAAGAATCTGGTTCTGTCCTCCTGGTACTCAGCCTTCACATATTTATAAACATTAATGAGGTCACCTCTTAGTCTTCTCTCAAAGCTAAAGGGATCCAGCTCCCTCAGCCTTTCCTTGTAAAAGAGATGTTCCACTCCCTTAATCATCTTTGCAGCTCTGTATTAGACTCTGAACTATATAAGTTCAGAATTGTGAATCTCAAAACTGTTGACAATCATAAACTTCAATGAAGGTCATTTCTTCTGAACCCTTGATAGGAAACAGAAGACCCTGATTTATTGATTTATTTTTAGCTTCTAATATCTCTCAATTAATATTGTGAAATGAGTAATATTTTGAAATAGCTACACTCGTTCACTTAAATCCACTGCTTCTTCCAGCATTTTCACTCCAGCCACGAGTAGAAGGTCATGAGCCAAATAATCAGTAGCAAACTCTATGCTATTGAAAACAGTTCCCATAATTCTGCTTCACATTGTATAGGAGAGAGTTTTTTGTTACTCAAGGCAGGAGAATGGATTTAGTTATTGTACATCAAGATGAATCGCATCATAAAATCTGCAAACTGAAAGTGCAATGCTTAAAAGGGTCTAGCCCCTTTTTACTGAGGGAAATTTATCCCTGGGTGAATCAGGCATATATTTAGCATAAATATAAATACTTATCTTCAGATGCAGAGTCAAAACATCTCTCAGTATCTCAAATTGCCTGCCTATCAGTATGCTGCTGTCACAAAGTTTATTTCTTGAATTTGCCTCTCTCTTTATATATTCATTGCTTTAGTCTGTGATGCTTTTCTTCTGAAAACACAAGATAAACACCTTTGATCAAGGGTTTATTTAAACAAAGCAAACAACATTCTCCTCTGAGAAACTATCCTTAACATAGCAACTAGAAAATAAGGAATATATTTTTTTACACATTGCACGAAAATTTAATTGTTAAAACTGGCATGCTTTGCAAGTGAAAGTCATAGAATCATAGAACTAGTCAGGGTTGGAAGGGACCATAAGGATCATCTAGTTCCAGCCCCTCTGCCATGCCCAGGGACACCCTTCCCTAGATCAGGCTGCCCAGAGCCTCATCCAGCCCGGCCTTAAACAATTCCAGGGATGGGGCCTCAACCACCTCCCTGGGCAGCCCATTCTAGGCTCTCACTACTCATGCTGAAGAACTTCCTCCTCATGTCTAGTCTGAACCTACCCACCTGCAGCTTTGCTCCATTCCCCCTAGTCCTGTCACTCCCTGATATCCTAAAAAGCCCCTCCCCAGCTTTTTTGTAGGCCCCCTTCAGATACTGGAAGGCTTCAGGTACTGGAAGGCCAGTTTTACTTTGCAGTGTGTGCTAACTGAATGCACAGCAGACAAAGGAAAACATCACTAATCGTAGTAGTGGTTAGAAAGTTACATAGAATTATATGGCAGATGGTGACACTATTACATTAGATCTGAGATTAATGGATTGATACTTTTGCTTTATCTTAAAGAAACACTGCAAATATCTCTTGTTTAAATTCAATATTTCACGAGTGAAATTCAGAGAGTCTGCTTGAAGTCAATGTACTAATGGTGTAGGATGTACTCAAAGCTTTGTAATGTGCTCAGAGCATAGAATACTTGCAGAGTTCTGCAGGTCATCAGTGCAAAAGGAAAGTTTTAACACAGAATGACAGAATGCTGGGTTGGAAGGGATCCCAAGGATCATCCGTCCAACCTTTCTAAGTAACAGAATAGTTTAAATGAGGTGGCCCAGCACACTGCCAAGCTGAGTCTTCAAACTGACCATTGTGAGGGAATCCACCTCTACTCTTGGGAGATAATTCCAGTGCCTAGCTGTTCTCACTGTGAAAATTTTTCCCTGGCTTGAAAATGTTGTGATTGTCACAGGAGCAGTTCCAAGTCTGTTGTCAGGGTCAGAGAGCAGGGCCATCTACAACTACCTGAAGGGTGGTTGTGGCCAGGGGGAGGTTGCTCTCTTCTCTCAGGTGGCCAGCGCCAGAACGAGAGGGCACAGCCTCAGGCTGCGCCGGGGGAAGTTTAGGCTCGAGGTGAGGAGAAAGTTCTTCACTGAGAGAGTCATTGGACACTGGAATGGGCTGCCCAGGGAGGTGGTGGAGTCGCCATCCCTGGAGCTGTTCAAGGCAGGATTGGACGTGGCACTTGGTGCCATGGTCTAGCCTTGAGCTCTGTGGTGAAGGGTTGGACTTGATGATCTGTGATGTCTCTTCCAACCTTGGTGATACTGTGAGACTGTGATACTGTGATGTGGTGTTCTCTAGGCCACAGGCAGTGCCATGGGGCTTGTCTGCAGGCTGCAGTTAGCTAGCAGAGTGGCTGAGCAGAGCTGTGCCACATGGCTTTTCTCTGGGATGGGGGTGCAGGCAAAGAGGCAGGGAGAGAGGCCAAGCACTGGTACAGGCTGCCTGCTGCAGAGCCCTCTAGGCATGCAGGCAGGAGAGGGAATGCATTACGGTGGCTGCTGCCGCTTGCCAAGGCATAGGGCCGAGTAGAGTGGTGGGTATGCATGGCTGTGCCACTGCCACCTGCTGAAGTGTAAGGTCAAGGAGAGCAGTGAGGACTGTACAGCTTCCTCTGGCCCCCTGCCTCCTTCTGCCTCCCTGGACATTCCCACTTTTTTCCTCATCCCACAGGGTGGAAGAGGTGGGCTAAGAGCACCATCCCCAGATCTAGGCAAAGAATTGTGTGCATGCCTGCCCCTCAGTGGCACTGTTTGAGTGAATGAAAACACTCAGGGTCTCACAGTTTTATATTCCCAGGTGAAAGACCCTACATTTGTCTCCACTGAACTTCATAAAGTTTTGCTAGCCCACTTAATTCACCCTTTACAGGTCTTCCTGGAGAGAAACTCTCCCTTCTGGAGTGTCAACCTTTCCATTCATTTTGGTGTTGCTTGCGAACTTCATCAGGGTGCTCTCGATCCCAGCCTCATATGACTTATGAAGATATTAAACAGTTCAGTGCGCAATAGCTATCCCTGTGGAACCCCACTTATGACTGCTTGTCAGTTTGAGAAAGAACTATTTACTACCACTCTCTGGATATAGCCTGTCAAACAGTTCCCCAGCCACTGCATGGATCACCTAGGTAGGCCATATCGTGTCAGTTTCTCTAGAAGGAAATTACGAGGGACTGTGTCAAAATCCCTGGAGATGTCCAAGTAGATGATGTCAACTGCTTTCTCTGAATCAAGAGAGTTACTTTGTCATAGAAGGTGATCAGGTTTGTCAAAAATCCCCTGGTGAATCCATCTTGGCTTTTCCCAATCCCGTGCTGCAGCTGACTTGTGACAGTCCCCAGGAGGATTTGTTCCACAACTTTCTCAGGGATTGAAGTGAGGCTAATGGGTCTATAAAAGGATGCTTCTTGGAACCCTTATAGTTGAGGGTGACATTAGTCTTCTTCTAGTCTTCAAGGAAGTCTTCTGATGTCCATAACTTCTCATACGGAGAGTGTTCTCTCAACAACATCAGCCAGGTCTCTTAGTACCCTCAGGTGGATGGCATCTAGGCTCATGTATGGATCAAGCTCCTGTAAGAGTCGGCACACCAAGTCTTCCGTCACTGCAGGCATGTCTGTGTCTGTATCACTCTGTGTTGTTGTCCCCTTGGCCCGACAACTAACTGCATTGGTAAACACAGAGGTGAAGAAGGTGTTGGGACTGCTGCCATTTCAGTGCTGTCCGTGAGTAGTTCACCTTTCATGTTTAATAGTGGGCCTTCAGTTTCTGTTTCTCCTTGTTGTTAAAGCATCTGAAGAATCCTTTCTTGACATTTTTTACTTCATTGGCTAATTCCAGGACAAGCTGACCTGTTGCTGTCCTAACTATATATACCCTGGTAATGTCCTTGTAATTGTCAATAGGTAGTGTTCCACTTTTCCATCTCTGGTACATTTTCATTTTGGATCTGAGCAGATCCAGAAGCTCAGAGTTAAGCCAAGGAGGTCTCTCACTCTGCCTTGCTTTTCAAGTGGATGAACTGGTTTTGTGTGTCTAGAAGAGTGTTCTTGAAAAACTCTCAGCACTTACTAGCTCCTTTACCTTCCATGACAGCTTCTATCAGTTCTATTTTGGCCTTCAATAACAGCTTTCCATGGGATCCCTTCCAGCTGAGCCCTGAGCATGCTGGAATTTGAACTTTTAAAATATAAACCCTTTGTTTTGTAAGTAACTTTTAGTATGCTCAGCAGTATCTAAAATTCTACCATATCGTGATCACTGCAGCTGAGGCTGTCACTGAGATATTGCAAAGTAGGTTTTCTTAGTGCTAGTCTTGCAGCACCTCTTTCCTGGTTGGCACATCTAACTTTTTTTATGAGGAAGGAGTCCTTTATGCATTCGAGAACCTTGGCAGATGCCAGGTGAACCACTGTGTTGTTCTTCCAGCAAATGTCCGAGTAGTTAAAATCTCCCATAAGAACCAGGTTTTGTTGACCTGATGCTTGCTTAAGTGACTCAAGAACTGCCTAATTGGAGGTGTCNGTGGCTGCTGCCGCTTGCCAAGGCATAGGGCCGAGTAGAGTGGTGGGTATGCATGGCTGTGCCACTGCCACCTGCTGAAGTGTAAGGTCAAGGAGAGCAGTGAGGACTGTACAGCTTCCTCTGGCCCCCTGCCTCCTTCTGCCTCCCTGGACATTCCCACTTTTTTCCTCATCCCACAGGGTGGAAGAGGTGGGCTAAGAGCACCATCCCCAGATCTAGGCAAAGAATTGTGTGCATGCCTGCCCCTCAGTGGCACTGTTTGAGTGAATGAAAACACTCAGGGTCTCACAGTTTTATATTCCCAGGTGAAAGACCCTACATTTGTCTCCACTGAACTTCATAAAGTTTTGCTAGCCCACTTAATTCACCCTTTACAGGTCTTCCTGGAGAGAAACTCTCCCTTCTGGAGTGTCAACCTTTCCATTCATTTTGGTGTTGCTTGCGAACTTCATCAGGGTGCTCTCGATCCCAGCCTCATATGACTTATGAAGATATTAAACAGTTCAGTGCGCAATATCTATCCCTGTGGAACCCCACTTATGACTGCTTGTCAGTTTGAGAAAGAACTATTTACTACCACTCTCTGGATATAGCCTGTCAAACAGTTCCCCAGCCACTGCATGGATCACCTAGGTAGGCCATATCGTGTCAGTTTCTCTAGAAGGAAATTACGAGGGACTGTGTCAAAATCCCTGGAGATGTCCAAGTAGATGATGTCAACTGCTTTCTCTGAATCAAGAGAGATACTTTGTCATAGAAGGTGATCAGGTTTGTCAAAAATCCCCTGGTGAATCCATCTTGGCTTTTCCCAATCCCGTGCTGCAGCTGACTTGTGACAGTCCCCAGGAGGATTTGTTCCACAACTTTCTCAGGGATTGAAGTGAGGCTAATGGGTCTATAAAAGGATGCTTCTTGGAACCCTTATAGTTGAGGGTGACATTAGTCTTCTTCTAGTCTTCAAGGAAGTCTTCTGATGTCCATAACTTCTCATATGGAGAGTGGCCTCTCAACAACATCAGCCAGGTCTCTTAGCACCCTCAGGTGGATGGCATCTAGGCTCATGTATGGATCAAGCTCCTGTAAGAGTCGGCACACCAAGTCTTCCGTCACTGCAGGCATGTCTGTGTCTGTATCACTCTGTGTTGTTGTCCCCTTGGCCCGACAACTAACTGCATTGGTAAACACAGAGGTGAAGAAGGTGTTGGGACTGCTGCCATTTCAGTGCTGTCCGTGAGTAGTTCACCTTTCATGTTTAATAGTGGGCCTTCAGTTTCTGTTTCTCCTTGTTGTTAAAGCATCTGAAGAATCCTTTCTTGACATTTTTTACTTCATTGGCTAATTCCAGGACAAGCTGACCTGTTGCTGTCCTAACTATATATACCCTGGTAATGTCCTTGTAATTGTCAATAGGTAGTGTTCCACTTTTCCATCTCTGGTACATTTTCATTTTGGATCTGAGCAGATCCAGAAGCTCAGAGTTAAGCCAAGGAGGTCTCTCACTCTGCCTTGCTTTTCAAGTGGATGAACTGGTTTTGTGTGTCTAGAAGAGTGTTCTTGAAAAACTCTCAGCACTTACTAGCTCCTTTACCTTCCATGACAGCTTCTATCAGTTCTATTTTGGCCTTCAATAACAGCTTTCCATGGGATCCCTTCCAGCTGAGCCCTGAGCATGCTGGAATTTGAACTTTTAAAATATAAACCCTTTGTTTTGTAAGTAACTTTTAGTATGCTCAGCAGTATCTAAAATTCTACCATATCGTGATCACTGCAGCTGAGGCTGTCACTGAGATATTGCAAAGTAGGTTTTCTTAGTGCTAGTCTTGCAGCACCTCTTTCCTGGTTGGCACATCTAACTTTTTTTATGAGGAAGGAGTCCTTTATGCATTCGAGAACCTTGGCAGATGCCAGGTGAACCACTGTGTTGTTCTTCCAGCAAATGTCCGAGTAGTTAAAATCTCCCATAAGAACCAGGTTTTGTTGACCTGATGCTTGCTTAAGTGACTCAAGAACTGCCTAATTGGAGGTGTCATCCTGGTTTGAGTGTTGGTATCAGATGCCTACCTTAAGGTCTAGCTCTTCTGGTTGACCCAGAGGCATTAGATAGGGCTTCCATAGTTATCATAGTTGACTTCAATACTTCCAGGGTTCTCTTTAATATAGTGTACAACTCCATCAGCTTTCCTACCCTGCCTATCTGTACAAACAGCCTGTAGCCATCTAGCATGATCTTCCAGCTGTGTGACTTGTCCCACCAAGTTTCGGTTATTCTGTGATATCAAAACTTCCTGACTAGACATGGAGCTCTGGTTCCTCTCCTTTGTTTCCCAGACTTTGTGTGTTAGTATACATAGACTTTAGGTGGCTGGTGTTTTAGGTGGTTAGAGACAGATGAGGCACATTTTACTGAGCAAAATGAGATAATCATAATATAATACACAATTACCTTAGCCTTTTTACAGAAAAAGCATGGCACAAAGCATCAGCAAGCAGAAAAAAGGGAGCAAAAAGCCCAAGCCAGAACAGTACTGCCCCATCCCTCCTTGTCTCATCACTATCACAGTGGAGTGATCAACATCCAAAAAACCCAGAAGCAGCAACCAGAAGAACAGGAAGCCTGTTGCAGTCTGAACTTCAAGTCCCACACCACACCACTTTGCATTAGCCAGTATTTGCAGTTTTGAAGCTATCCTAAGCACAAATACAGGCTAGGAGGCAAATGGCTGGAGAACAGCCCTGAGGGAAAGGATCAATCAGAACAGCACTTTGCCAGAACCAACCATATTATGTGAAGCCATGAGCTTGCTTTACCCAAATTAGGGAAAACATAGGCCTTGTACACGGCAGTCACAAGCTATGTGCCTTGTTTACCACAGGATATAAACTCAGTAGCTCCTTCTCCTTTGTCCTTTTCCCCATATCTCTCCCCACTCCAGAAGAGGGATGGGAATGGGGGACCATGCCTGGACTCAAAGTGGGCCTGTTTTGGCCTACCACCACACTCTGTCTCTGGCAACCCTCTGTCCACCTTCAACTAGTGCACAGCCACAGAACTTCCTGTTACAATTGCCTCTTTACCCAGAGAGTCACTGTCCTGAAACACCACTAAATGATAGAGGTGGGAAATATTTTGCTACTATGATACCACCAGAGAACTACAAACAACTTCAATGTCACATACTTCATGTTCATTTATTCTTAGTTGTTGTTTATTAGAATAGAATAAAATCAACCAGCTTGGAAAAGACCTCCAAGATCATCCAGTCCAACCTAGCACCCAGCTCTATCCAGTCAACTAGACCATGGCCAAGTGCCTCATCGAGTCTTTTCTTGAACTCCTCCAGGGACAGTGACTCCACCACCTCCCTGGGCAGCCCATTCCAGTGGCAAATCACTCTCTCTGTGAAGAACTTCCTCCTAACATCCAGCCTATACTTCCCCCGGCACAACTTGAGGCTGTGTCCCCTTGTCCTGTTGCTGGTTGCCTGGCAGGAGAGACCAACCCCCACCTGTGTGCAACCTCCCTTCAGGTAGTTGTAGACAGCAATGAGGTCACCCCTGTCATACCTCCTCTTCTCCAGGCTAAGTTATTAAATAACTAATTGCCAAAAAGTGCAATGGTTTTGCATTTAAAACACATCCTTGAAGATACTTCCAGAACATACTGGTCATATTTTGCTATATTTGCTATACTTTGAAAAATGAGGTTCTGTGTTTTCCAGAGATTTCATTCAGTAGACTTTTATAGGTAATTTCTTCACCAGTCTGGACAGGTCTGCTTCTTTTATTGCCAGTTAAAATTTACAGCAACTGGTCTGCTGTCTTTTTCCACTTGCACTCAGTGGACCACGTCATGTCCTGATTACACTCTTCTGACCCCAAGAATTTTGTTTCTGTAACATAACAGAAGATGTGATATAAAAATCAACAGAGTTATATACAATTTGGGTCTACCTGTTATGATGTACAGTGTCATTGTTTTTGTAATTAAATCTTGACTTTTTGGTCAAAGAATATAATTGTCTTCACTGCAGCCTGGAGAGCCAACCAGAGCCTGGGCTGCATCAGAAGTGTGGCCAGCAGGTCCAGGGAGATGATTCTCCTCCTCTGCTTCACTCTGGTGAGACCCCACCTGAAGTACTGCATCCAGGTCTGGAGCTCCTGTTACAAGAGGAATGTGGAGATGCTGGAGCATGTCCAGAGAAGGGCCACGAGGATGCTCAGAGGGCTGGAGCACCTCTCCTATAAAGACAGACTGAAAGAGTTCAGTCTGTTCAGTCTAGAGAAGAGGAGGCTCTGAGGTGACCTTCTTGTGGCCTTTCAGTATCTGAAAGGGTCCTACAAAAAAGCTGGGGTGGGACTTTTTAGGCTATCAGGTAGAGACAGGACTAGGAAGAATGGAGCAAAGATGGAGATGGGGAGATTCAGACTGGACGTGAGGAGGAAGCTGTTTACCATGACAGTGATGAGACCCTGGCATGGGTTGCCCAGGGAGGTGTTTACGGGCAGGCTGCATGAGGCTGTGGGCAGCCTAATGTAGGCTAGAGTGTCCCTGCCGATGGCAGTGGGGTTGGAACTAGATGATCCTTGTGGTCCTTTCCAACCCTGACTGATTCTATGATTCTATGCTTCTATGATTCTATAAATTCCTGTCCCTCATTTGGATTTGTCTGTTTTGTCTTCCTTCCAATTGCTTGCATATGGTTTATTTGGTGTAAAAATTCTACTTGGTTTGTTTTCATGGAATAGCCTACTTTTATCAGACTTCATTCAAAGGTTCTGCAGAACTTTAGTCAGCTTTCAATATCCTATTACTATATGCCTACATAAGAAAAATCCGTGTAAAAAAAGAATCCATAAATCAGTAAAACGTTTGACAGCTCCGCACACTGGCAAAAGTTCAGCTGTTTGAAAAAAGAGTTCTTTTCTTAGTCCCAAATGTTTAAAAACGAGTGAATAGCATACAAATCTTCACTGCAAAATAGTATTTCAAGCAGTTGTTGATTATTAACTTCTTAATTTTTAACCACTGTCATTTCAAATATTGAATTGGCCATGAGTGATTCACTGTAAGCCATGCTGACTTTCAACACTACTGTTCTGAAAGCAATCAATCTTGTGATCAGGATTACTCTACTTATGAGCTAGAAGGCATTCATGGGCTTTGTGTACATAGTACTTCAAATATGTCTGGAGTATGTAAGCAGACATGCTGTGCTTAGTAATATTAAGAAGATTTTCTTTATATTGTATATGGATTTGAGGCATTATTCTTCACAAATGACAAGGTATTCTCCGTGGCACGCTCAGTTTCTGTCTGTGAGCAGAGGATGTTTGTGTTTTACGTGCAGTTCAATGGCCTGATCTTGCAAATAAGTACTACGCATGTATAGAGATTTACTAAGAGAATGACTCACATAAAGTTACTCACGTGTAAGTGTTTGTAGAAGGAATAATTTATGGGAATGACTAAGGCAGTGTAAAATGGTCTGTTTCAATAATGAAAACAAAACTAAAAGCAAGTACAAACTGGTTTTGGTACTGTGGATTCAACTGTCTTAAATTGCTTATGGGTAAGACTGCTTCTTAGTTGTTTGACATGCACTGGCTGCTCTACTGAGACAGTAAGTGTTATTCTGCTGCTTTGTGCTAGCTGGTAAATCTAACCTCTACTGCTACTTTTTATGTTATGTGATATTAACTGTATTTCTGTACAGTTTTCCCATATACCAAAATTCATCTTGTATATGATAGGTTGGACTGGATGATCTTCGAGGTCTCTTCCAACCTGGTTGATTCTATTCTATTCTAACAATGTATACCTTTGTATGGCACTAGAAAACAAACATTCACTAGAGGCAGCAGGAGATGGTGCATTGTAACTTTCCCATACATTCTCCCTGTTTCTCTTGCCTCTTTTGTTTTTGTTTGTTTGTTTTTTAATTTTAATTAAAATTCAACTGAAACTGTTTTCAACTAAAAAATATACCCTTTGGAAACTTGTTCATTATTCCTGAGCAGAGTGGAAAAGTGTGAATATGATAAAAAACTATCAAAAATGAACGATAGAATAGAATAGAATAGAATAGAATAGAATCGAATCAACTAGGTTGGAAGAGACCTCCAAGATCATCCAACCTATCACCCAAAAATGTACTGTTTGAAATTATGGAGCAGAATGTCTCTTTATCACAGTATTACAGCATCACCAGGGTTGGAAGAGACCTCACAGATCATCAAGTCCAACCTGTTACCACAGAGCTCAAGGCTAGACCATGGCACCAAGTGCCACGTCCAATCCTGCCTTGAACAGCTCCAGGGATGGCAACTCCACCACCTCCCTGGGCAGCCCATTCCAGTAGCCAATGACTCTCTCAGGGAAAAACTTTCTCCTCACCTCAAGCCTAAATTTCCCCTGGCGTAGCTTGAGGCTGTGTCCTCTTGTTCTGGTGCTGGCTGCCTGAGAGAAGACAGCAACCTCCCCCTGGCTACAACCACCCCTCAGGTAGTTGTAGACAGCAATAAGGTCTCCCCTGCACCCTTGCACCTTCTCTTCTCCAGGCTAAACAATCCCAGCTCCCTCAGCCTCTCCTCATAGGGCTTGTGCTCGAGGCCTCTCACCAGCCTCGTTGCCCTTCTCTGGACACGTTCAAGCATCTCAATGTCCTTCTTAAATTGAGGGGCCCAGAACTGGACACAGTACTGAAGGTGTGGTCTAACCAGTGCATTTTTAACTTTTGCATAGAGAACATAGTTTCCCCATCCATTCTATATTTAATGTGTATAACCATGATGATATATTTACTTTTCACACAGGATCTTGTCTTTTTTTTTCTCTCTTTTGTAGAAATGAATTAGCATCTAAGTATAGTGCTCATGTTTTTAAATAATGCTTCTTTCTCAAAGTACTACACTGGAACAACGCAGATGAAAAATTATTTAGTCATCATAGTAAATTGTGGGGGATATATATATACAGAAGTATATAAATAATAGGAGTTTATACATCTTAAAAATATTTATAAGACTATATATGTCTCCTATGAGGCTTTATACAAGATCTGTTTCAACATTTCTTTTGTGAATGCCTCAGTATTCTGCATGATATTAATAACTGTACTGCCTAAAAGCTGGCAGATATCAAGAATCAAGAAAGGCCTTGAAGGAAGGCCTTTAAAACTTCTACATTCAAAGATACTTTCTGATGATGTCATTTAGAGCCTAGCTGGAGAACCAAGGTAGGTGGGAAAAAAGACACTGAAAATACAACTTTTGCAATCATCAAAGATATCCTTTACCAAGTTGTTTCATAGGAAAGGTGTTCATCTCTCAAAATAAGTTATGGATGCTGTCCTCCTGGAGTATCCAAAGGGATTTTTGTCAGTGTCTATCTCATGTAATCTTCCAGAACTTACTTGCTTTCTGTCTAGCCCTTTTGCAGACCAAAGTACCCCAAGAATACTGTCAGACCCAGATCTAGGAGGAGATGTTCAATCTGCAGCCTTCCTACCTCTTGGTACGTGCCCATGTTCAACCTTTTCTCACAGACCTTAGCTTAACCAGCTGTCTGAACCAGCATTTAAAAGACAAAGGTTTCCTTGGACTGTACTAGTTTATTCATCTGCATCTAAATTAATTAACTTAACAGGGCCAGAATGTGAGTTGAACATTGTTTACCTCACCGAGAGGCAGTTAAATCTGGGATCCCTCAGTGAGTAAATTGTCACTGCTTAGCCTTTTCTGCATTGGCATTCCATTAACATCTAGTTTTAAAGAGCTTGTATTAGGGCTTCTTAAAGACCCGTTCTCCCTTTCCCCTCTTTCTCTAGCTACATTTAATGACAGTAGCATGGTAGTTAACATATACTATAGCATAACACAGAATTTAGAATCTGTATGAACCAGACTCTAATTACAAGTAGATAGAGATACCCAGCATGCAGTCCTGGGACAATGCAGGGCGGTGGGCACAGCATTTCCTGTGAGAAATAAGGATGACTGCTGTCAGATGTTAGTAAGTCTATTAGTTTTGGTTTTGCCATATCCTGGGGCTCAGTTGTTTCATCTGACTCCAGCTGGGTACCACAGCATGTGGAGTGTCATGTTCTGGTTTCAACAGATTCTTACTTTGACCTCTGGATGCTTTTCTGCCTCAAGTGTCCTTTCTTGCAGTATTCTGGGTTCTCAGTAATGTCTTCAGCTCTCAGAAGACCATCTGCAGTCCTTGAGTCTGTCTTGTTTGTGTAGCTCTCTTTGCTAGACAAATTCTAATTGCTGGTTGAGAGTTAAATCTGAGTCTTATATTAATTTCTCCTCTAGGCTGTTTTTGTTCCAGATTCCAATCATGATCTGATATTACCAAGGATTCAGTTTGTCCCTGAATTGCTACATTAGCTCTTCACACATGAGCACATCTATGTTTTCAGTGTTTTGTGCTCTCTGCTTAGAAATGCATTGCTGATGTGTTTCATTTTTATGTAATGAGCAACACTTCTGAAATCTCTGCATTATATCACTGCAGTTAGCTTTCTCTGCCTGAGCCTCATCTACCTGAATTAACTGCAAAATACTACAAACATTAAGTGCTTCAAGACCAGCTGTTACCAGCAAATTTCCTATATCTCCTTTTTCGAGGGTAACAATGGTTTACGGACACAAAATGAATCATTACTTTTTAAACCTTTCTGTTTTTCTCTCTCCAGTAATGTCATGGTTTTAACCTAGCTTTTAATTGCTCCATCAGAGACCAAGTTGATCTCAGAGATCTGCTGTTTCTCTTCTACATATAAATTGACCTTCTTATCAGTAAAGTCTCCAGGGTCCTGGTTCCTTAACAATCCAGACCTGAAACCTTGTGCAGCTGCAGTGTAGTTCTTTTTTGTTCTGCAACATTAGATTTCTTTTGTGTGAAAAATGGATGGGAAGAGAGGTGGCTGTGCTAGGATGCTTTAATGCCTCTCTACCCAATGCATAGTCTGTCTGTGAGACCCTGTGAAACAGAATCTGTATTTTCTAGTGGTTCTGATAATGTCGTGTCTTCAAACATTAAAAATACTGTATTAAAATGCAAACATGGCACTTCCTTCATAAGATCATATCTGCAGTAAACCTACAGTTGCTTTACTTCCTGCAGCTCCCTGCAGTCTGTATTATTTCCTCTTTTCTTTTATATATAGGAAGGAGATATTGAATTTACCTTTTATAGCATTTATTTTCCTCTGAGGATGCTTTCCTGACTGACTAATTTGGGTAAGGTTGAGCTGCTGCTACCCTGCTACTCTTCAGCAACCATTTAAACAGTTGGTGGTTTGCTTTGTTCTTTTTATCCCCATGAGGTAAATACCTGTTTCATTTGAGTTCCTCCTTTCTTAGAATAAAGACAAAATCTTATATCTTCCATCTGCTAATCTTGTATTTCTCCTTTAAAGAACTTTTCTTTTTCTGGACATGAACCTTGCCTAGTGTAAGACATAAGGATTTTTTTACCCAAGTTTGTTTTACTCTATTCTCAAACCAGTCCACACTATCAGTGAATTGCAGATAGAAGAGGTCAGTCCTTTCAGGTTTGAGTTTGTATTCAGTGTGTTATGAAGTTATCTTCTGCACAATAAAGTTCTTCTTTCCCCTTTTTTTCACGTTACCTAAGTAATTAAACTTATCCATCGCTCTAACATTCAACAGTCTCAAGAGTTCTTCTGGTAATGGCTTGCACTTGTCAAGCTCTGCTTTAAGTGGCAGATAGCCATTGCTGTTCCAGGATTAGATGACCTTGTGAAAGTTTTGCTCTCTGAATTAGTTTGGAATTTGAAAGTTTCAGAAGTTTTGGGTAGTACATTTTTAGATGGTAAAGGTTATAACTATTCCGTCTGGAATACCTGTGCCAGGGAGTAAGGTAAAAGTTGATAAATTGCCTGCTCCAACTTTACATTAAAATCCATAAGACAACATTCATGTCCCACTCATATCTCTTCATGTCCCATATTGTCAAATATTAGATGTGATTATTTCCATGTCATCCTTCTACAGTAGCACAGACTGAGTTACATTTGTTAGCCTAACCAGTGCAGAAATCTATGCTTTATATTTCTATGGAGTTGGGGCATTTTTATTAGAGAGGAGATAGTCTTTGGAAAACACAGGATGCATAGTTGAATAGTCTACTTGCAAGAGTAAAAAGGTCTAGGTCCAAGAAGTATGATCCTAGAGACAGAACATGGCTGCAATAGCCAACCACTCTTTATGAATATTGGGTTGGTGATTTGTAATTAACTTTGTACTATACTAACTGTGAAAGTTAGATTCATCTAAAAACTCTATTTCCGTACTAGATAACCCAGCTGGATTGTTTCTCTAGTGTAAAGAAAGATTCAATTTATCTCATTCTAATGTAGAGATGTAAATTTGTTGTGATGAACTGCACCTAAAAGTTCTATTTTTCATCACTGCCTAGAAGAATGTAGATAGTTAGGTAAGTGTCTTGTACAGGGAGAAACCTTTCTGCTTCACTTGTGATTAATAAACAGTGCCAAAATATTTGTTGTGATTAGCTAGAAATGGGAATTTATTTTTGAAAGGACCAAAGAGAATAGTCATCCCCATTCCTGTAATCTAGTGCAGGATAGCTAGAGTTATGACTGATTTTTCCCTCATTTAAGGAGCCATCTGGCATGCTATGAAGAACAGCAGAAGAGAGGAAGAAATAGTCTTATGATAAAACCACTGAGGATATCCTCAAGGAATATTTATTATGGCTACAAAGTATATCCTGTGTAAATGTCTTAGGTGCCTTGAAGCAATTCCATCAGACAAAGTTTCTCATTTGTGTATTTTTACTTTCATTTTCTTCTTGCTAGTGATTCTCTGTTGTGACTCTTAATTTCTTGGGGATGGATGAGATCTTATTCAGGTGTGTGTTCAAACAGAGCCTTAGACCACAAAGCCTCAAGCTTCAGATGTAATGTGAGCATATTAATAATTAATGATGTGCAAATTCCTCTTGTGCACAGGGGTATCCTGGAAGCACAGGTTCCACTGTAGAGCTGCATGCCGAAGACCTTAATTAATAATGAACAAGTCACAGCATGCTTTGTAGCTCGTCATGCAATTTAAAGAAACAGCTGATGAAGTTGGGGAGAAGCTTCAATCTAGATTTGAAAAAGGTATTTTGGAGTATTGAGGTGCATTGTGGGGAAAATAATGGCACCGTGCAACTGAATTGTTAGGTGATACACCTGAAGGAAGACTACATTTTTAGCAGAACCTTAGCAAAATGGCCACCTGGGTTGTTTAGGATGTTGGTCCTCATACTTCATGGAGGCACAGAATATTTTAAGTTGGAAAGGACCTTTGTAGATCCTCTAGTCAAACTTCCTTCTTAAAGCAGTGCTGGTTTTGTAATTTGATCAAGTTGCTCAGGACCTGAAGCTCAAGATAGATATTTCAGTCTCCCTGGGCAACTTGTTTTCATTCCAGTGCTTAAGCATTGCTGCAATGAAATTTGGTTTCTCTTGTGTTTAGTAAGAACTTGGTTACTTCAGCTGATGAAAATGACCTGTTTTCCTTCACGATACAGAATCACAGAATCACAGAATATATCCAGTTGGAAGAGACCTCACGGATCATCCGGTCCAACCCTCAACTCAGCACTGAAGGGTCAACACTAAACCAGTGCTTTGTGCCAGGTCCACACTCTGCTTAAATGCCGCTCCATCACTGCACTGGAAAGACCATTCTAATGTTTGATAATCTTCTCTGTGAAGAATTATTTCCTGACATCCAGCTTGAACCTCCCCTGGTGCAGCGTGAAGTCATTTCCTCTAGTCCTGCCACTTGACACCATGAAGAAGAGGATGACTTCCTCCTCATTCCAACCTTCCTTCTAGTAGCTGTGGAGAGCAATGAGGTCTCCTCTCAGGCTTCTCTTCTCCAGACTGAACAAGCCCAGCTGCCCCAGTTGCTTCTCACAGGCCATGTGCTCCAGCCCCTTCACAAGCCTCATTGCCCTTCTTTGGACATGCTCCAGCACCTCAATGTCCTTGCTGTAGTGTGGGGCCCAGAACTGAACACAGTACTTAGGACAGGGCCTTGCCAGTGCTGAGTATGGGGAGATGACCACCTCCTTGTCTGTGCTGGCCACCATGTTTCTAATACAAGCCAGGATGCCTTGTCATTCTTGGCCACCTAGGCACACTGCTGAATCATATTTAGTCAAGTATCAACTAATACGCCCTCTCACGGTTAAGGCTTTGCCTTGATCTTTATTGAAGATCACTGCTTGGTAGCTGAGGAAAACAATTAGATTTTCCCTAAGCATTCTCTTTTCAGGTCTAGGAGAATTTAGGTTTCACAGCATTTACTGACATATCACACACTCCAGACCCCTAACCATTCCAGCGCTGCATTGCTATAATATCTTCACTTGGTTAATACCTCTTTCAAATCAAAGAGCTCAACACTAGATAAAGCCAAGTGCTAAACAGAAGGCAATTAATTACTTCCCTTGACCTTCTGAACACTTAACCCAGGATTTGGTGACTCTTCATCACTATAAAGCTGTTTGCCATCACTTGTTTAATGCTAAATAATACTTAAATTATTACTGAGCACAAATAGTTCTGATAATGAAAAATGAAACAACAAAAAGAGGAAGCATAACTGACTCATTGAGTCAGTCATCATCAAGTTTGCAGATGACACCAAGCTGGGGGCTGATGTGGCTGGGCTGGAGGGCAGAAGGGCTCTGCAGCGGGACCTTGACCGCCTGGACAGATGGGCAGAGTCCAAGGGGATGGCGTTCAATGGCTCCAAGTGCCGAGTGCTGCACTTTGGCCACAACAACCCCATGCAGAGATACAGGCTGG
>WAAF01004054.1:103435-121246 GCA_013400475.1 Tricholaema leucomelas | reverse complement strand
AGGAAGTTCTTGCCAGAAAGAGTGATTGGCATTGGAATGGGCTGCCCAGGGAGGTGGTGGAGTTGCTGTCCCTGGAGGTGTTGAAGAAAAGCCTGGCTGAGGCATTTAGTGCCGTGGTCTAGTTGATTGGCTAGGGCTGGGTGCTAGGTTGGACAGGATGATGTTGGAGGTCTCTTCCAAGCTGGTTGGTTCTATGATTATGTTTCATTTGTCTTATTCCGTCATTGTTTACAAATCTGAAATATCCTACAGCTCAGAAACACTTCTGAAACCTACACTACTATAAAGGCAATGATAATGATTTTACTACTGCCTTTTAATGGGACTCAATTCTAGGTGTGTTTTTCAATGTTTTTTTTTTTACAGTTGCTTTTTTTCTTTTAACTCTCACACTGGTTTGTGTTTGCTGTGGTTTTGTTTTACCATGCAGAATGATTTCTGCATTCTTATTTCATCTTTTTAAATACTTTGTGAGATCTAAAGTTGCCTTTGTGATGATCAAGTAAGACACTGATAACAGTTCAGAAAACTCCGTATCTTCTTAGCTGAGAAAGCATCTTTCCGTGTCTAGGCCACTTTAGATAGTTCATCCAGGTCACAGACAGTGTGGAACTGATGGAGTGTATGGGAAGAAATCTTGAGGTCACTTAAGAATGTGGGATTTCTTTTTCAGATTTTTTCTGTAATAATCTGGGTTTGATGGTCATCAAGAAATATGGCAAGATCATAGAATGGTTTGAGTTAAAAAGGGCACTAAAATCTTCTCCTTCCAACCCTCCTGCTCAGAGTCCTGTCTACCCTGGGCCTGAGCACTGCCAGGTAGGAGGCAGCCATAACTTCTCTGGGCAACCTGTTCCAGTGTATCACCTTCTTCATAGTGAAGAATTTCTTCTTCATACCTAAGGTAGATCTACCCTCTTTCACTTTAGACATTATGTCTTTTCTCATCACTATGTATCCTTGTAAAATGTTCCTCTCCAGCTTTATTGTAGGCCCCATGCAAATACTGGAATGCTCCTGTAAGTTCTTTCTGAAGACTTCTCTTCTCCAGGGTGAACAACTCCAACTATCTCAGCCTGTCTCCCCAGGACTTTCCCCTATCATTTTCATGGCTCTCTTCTGGATTTGCTCCAACAGGTCCATGTCATTGGACTCAGCCTTGTCAAACTTCATGAGGTTTCCATCAGTCCAGCTCTCAAGCTCACTAAGCTCCCTTTGGATATCATCCCTTCCTTCCAGCATGCTGACTGCATTACATAGCTCAGCATCATCAACAAACTTGCTGAGGATTCCACTGTACATCTTGCCAAGAAAGATGTTAAAATGTGCCAGTCCCAATACTGACCCCTGAGGCACACCACTTGTTACTGCTCTACACTTCCAGATGTTGATCTCCACTCTTTGAGTGAGACCATTCAGTGAATTCCTTAATCCACTGAGTGATCCACTGGTCATAGCCATATCTCTCTATTCTAGAGACAAAGATATTGAATGGGACATCATCAAATGCTTTGCACAAGTCCAGGTAGATGATGTCAGTTGCTCTTTCCTTATCCACCAATGCTGTAATCCCATTGTAGAAGCTCTTCTGATGACTGCTGACCTGTGATCCCTCTCCAGGCTCTGGCTATCAATTGCTGGCACTGGCATCAAGCTGGTAGGAGTGGGATGAGTTAAGATTCCCCTCTCCTGGCAATTTATCTATAAATCCCTCTTCACTAATTGCCTAACAGTTTCATGGGAAACTTTGTCTCTCAGGGTGACAAATGAAAAGCTTCTTTGAGTTCTCTTTTTTTTCATTTGGTATGCTCAGGAAAGTGCTTGTCTGGATTTGAGTGTTTAAGGTTATTGATCAGCAAGTTTGCTGTACTCTGAAAAGCAATGTGTGTGTACTGTTATTTTCAGGAGCACAATCATTGTCAAAAGCACCAAATATATGAGTGCTCTTTCCATAATAAATCTGAAGAAAATTAAAATTACATTATTCCAGCTTCATAAATATATATGTGCATGTGGGTCTCTTCATTGTTGGTTTTGCTGTATTTAATGTGATTTACATGATCAATATTTCCAAAACAATCTGACTATGCAAAGAGATCTATAAGTTAGACATTTATTAGAGATGTATGGCTCATTCATTCAAAGTGTGAGAATTCTGCTTAGGAGGAGGGAGAGAGTTGTTATTTTTTATTTTCCCCTTAGAAAAGCAGGTAGGCAAAAATCTGCCAGCTAGAGCCAGTATCTCCTTTCTTCTGTTTCCCTCGTTCCCCATCTGCCCTTCTATTCCCCAAAAAGGGGAAAGAAAAACATTCCCTGGTGATAGTCAGATATAAATATTCCTTTACTTCCACTGGAAGGTAACTCCACTGCCACATGTCTTCAACAAAGATTGCTTTGTCACCAGACATCATTCGCTTCAGCCTAAATTCTGTCATTGATATTATCCTGGAGAGATTTGATTGCTTTATGATTTATGTTTTTCCTTATACAAAATCAAAACCTTCACTAGGACAGAGACTGAAGCCTAAGTAAATATCTAACCAGGCAGGCTATCAGTACTACCAGCCTTGAGAATGGAAGATATTAATATTTTCCTATTGTAGCTTGAATTAAAAGAAAAACCAAACCAAAACAGCAACAACCAAACAAAAAGCATTTAAACAATGTGAGGAATAAAATATTAAGCAATATCCCTATATTCATTAAATACATACCCAATTATTTAAATATTCCTTGCTGAACACCCAACTCTTTTGCCCATAGGGTATTTAAAATCAGGAGATTTCCACTTCAGTACTTGGAGTTGCTGTTCCTCACTTAAAATAATTCACTTCTCTTGAAATACACAGGGAGAGTTTCCCCTTCTTTAGATAGATGGCTAGGATGTTCCCATAAATCCTCATTCTCTTATGACTGTAATAATCAAAATTGAATAGTGTCAAGAAGACACAGTGAAAAGTTCTTTCAATCTTTCCCAATATTTATAGCTCACTGTTTCTGACACTGATCTTAGAGGTGATTCTCAGGTGTTTACATGTTCCTTAAGAAAAGTAGATATCAAATCTCAGTCTAGTTTAAGTCCATGGCACCAAAGTTAAGGAACTAAAACCACCTTAGGGGAAACTTTTTGATCAGTGTCTTAATTACAGAACCTTACCCATTCTCTATTTGGAGTGATAAATGAACGTGTGTAAAAATATTATCTCATCACACAATTATGAACTGCATCATAAATTATAGAACAAAGAGAGATGAATGAAGATTCCAGCACTTCATAACTTCTGATTGCCTCATTCTGTTACTTGACCAGCATATTCCTTTCATAGTTTTTGTGTTTGTAACACTACAAATATAGTGATAGGCTACAGAATAGATTGCTGAAATATTTGGGACAGTATTCTCTAGGAACAGCATTAGATGCACAACATGCTAGTGAAGTACATGATCTCAAGAATTCCTCATACTCAAATGTAAATTGCATTTGTTTAACTGAAGAAGTCCAGAGAGCTTTCATCTGTGTCTAATCTATGTCAAATTCTGGTGGGGAAAGTCCCAAGACTTGCCTCCTCTTCATCACTTTGATGGCATTTTAAATCCCTATCATACCGAAGACAGACAGGAAGAGACACTTTGTTTTATATATTTTGTTGTGGAAAAGGCTTTTCTGACCTTTCTTTTTATAGATATATAGCAGCTGACTATAATGGTTTTGAAAAATACATTGGAGGTTGATCTTTATGTCTCTATGAACCGAATTGTGAACTCTCCACCCTTCCTTAGGAAGTATTGTTAGAAATATGCCAGTCTCTAAAACACAGAGACATTACTTGGTGTAATAATTACATCAGTAATTGGCATTACTGAGATGAACAGTCAGGAGTTTTTCAAAAATCAAGTTAAAAAAAAACAACAAAAAATAACTTGTTTATTGCAACATAAAATGTGGCATCTACTTTTTAAAGTGTGTCAGGAAGATCTTCAGCATCAGGAGTCTTGAAACTACTTTCTAATTCTTGGCTCCTGGCCAAGCTGGCAGCTCGTGGCTTGGACAGATTCACTCTGATATGGGTCAAGAACTAGCTGGAAGGCCAACCCCAGAGAGTGGTAGTGAATGGTGCCACATCCAGTTGGCAGCTGTCACTAGTGGTGTTGCCCAAGGATCAGTGCTGGGCCCAGTCCTGTTCAATATCTTTATTGATGATCTGGACGAGGGGATTGAGCCTAGCATCAGTGAGTTTGCAGATGACACCAAGCTAGGAGCAGGTGTTGATCTGTTGGAAGGTAGGAGAGCCCTGCAGAGGGACCTAGACAGGCTGGATGGGCAGGCAGAGGCCAATGGGATGAGATTTAACAAGGCCAAGTGCAGGGTTCTGCACTTTGGCCACAACAATACCAAGCGGCGCTACAGGCTGGGGACAGAGTGGCTGGAGAGCAGCCAGGAGGAAAGGGACCTGGGGGTACTGGTAGATAGTAGCTGAAGATGAGCCAGCAGTGTGCCCGGGTAGCCAAGAGAGCCAATGGCATCCTGGCCTGGATCAGGAACAGTGTGGCCAGCAGGACAAGGGAGGTTATTCTGCCCCTGTACTCAGCACTGGTCAGGCCACACCTTGAGTTCTGTATCCAGTTCTGGGCTCCTCAATTCAAAAGAGATGTTGAGGTGCTGGAATGTGTCCAGAGAAGGGCGACAAAGCTGGTGAAAGGTTTGGAACACAAACCCTATGACATGAGGCTGAGGGAGCTGGGGTTGTTTAGCCTGGAGAGGAGACTCAGGGGTGACCTCATTGCTGTCTACAACTACCTGAAGGGAGGCTGTAGCCAGGTGGGGGTTAGTCTGTTCTCCCAGGCAAGCAGCAATAGAACAAGGAGACACAGTCTCAAGTTGTGCTGGGGGAAGTATAGGCTGGATGTTAGGAGGAAGTTCTTGACAGAGGGAGTGATTTTCCATTGGAATGGGCTGCCCAGGGAGGTGGTGGAGTTGCTATCCCTGGAGGTGTTCAAGAAAAGCCTGGCTGAGGCACTTGGTGCCATGGTCTAGTTGACTGGCTAGGGCTGGGTGCTAGGTTGGCCTGGATGATCTTGGAGGTCTCTTCCAACCTGGTTGATTCTATGATTCTATATGCTTATTTCATTTCATTATTTGTGTTTGTAATGTTTTATTTTGCATTTTAACCAACAACCATGTAACCACAGGTAAATGCAGAACTGCCACTTCATGATACGAAACCATAAAGAATTTCAGGCATCAGATTGACACTACAGATAGAAGACAAAGAACAATCAAAAGGGCTTGAGATTTATGTTTACAGGCCTGCGACACTTCAGCCCTGTAAAAACTGCAGATTATTCCCTCCTCATTTCATTTCATTCATAAAACAACAGCAATATAAGAAATTATTAGTAACAAGTATTTAATTAACTTCTCTGAAACCCGACAAGTCGCATTTTGTTAAAGCTTCCTTGGTACTCTTAAATGCAATTATCTAAAAATGATCAATCATTTTTATTAGTTAATACTTGAAATTGCATCGTATCGAATATAATTATTAACGCCAGTCCATTTGCTGGTTCATTTAACTCTGGCTATGCACAATTATGTGTGACATTTGGAAAAGAAGCACCATTTTCGTCATGATGCAATCATTTGTGCTTTTTTTTCCCCTGGAGATCAACAAAAGATTTATTCATTTTAATTCCATTGCTTATCTTTCTACCATCGAACTTATAAGGATAAGAGAAGGCAGATGGTAGTGGAAAATATAACCGTTGCAGTCTGTATAATTGCCACTCATAGATTGTTGTTTTCCCTTTTGCACTTTCACTACAGTACAAAATTAGGACAAAACAAAACTATCTAAGTAAAGATAAGAAAGCAAGCCATTCCTCGGAAGTGAGAAAGTTGATTTCACAGTATCACAGTATTACCAAGGTTGGAACAGACCTCAGAGATCATCAAGTCCAACCTGTTACCACAGAGCTCAAGGCTAGACCATGGCACCAAGTGCCACGTCCAATCCTGCCTTGAATAGCTCCAGGGACGGTGACTCCACCACCTCCCTGGGCAGCCCATTCCAGTAGCCAATGACTCTCTCAGTGAGAGAGAGTCCCTCCTCTCAAGCTTAAATTTCCCCTGGCTTAGCTTGAGACTGTGTCCTCTTGTTCTGGTGCTGGCTGCCTGAGAGAAGAGAGCAACCTCCTCCTGTCTACAACCACCCCTCAGGTAGTTGTAGACAGCAACAAGGTCTCACCTGAGCCTCCTCTTCTCCAGGCTAAACAATCCCAGCTCCCTCAGCCTCTCCTCATAGGGCTGTGCTCGAGGCCTCTCACCAGCCTCATTGCCCTTCTCTGGACACATTCAAGCATCTCAATGTCCTTCTTAAACTGAGGGGCCCAGAACTGTTATTTTCAATAAATAACATTGCAGAACCTAAGTTAATGAAAAAAAACCAAAAAAAAAACCAAACCCAACAAATTTTCAGGTGTTTGAGACTTTCCAAAGATTGTTTCAGTGTGTGGTAAAAAAGAGTTTGGTGACATGATTACTTTCCCAGAACTTCAGTTAGAAGAGAAGTTGTTTTCCTTGTTTTGTCTCAGAGTTGGTTTGGATGTTGAAGAGGTCACTTAGGCCAGATTTAAAAAAAAAAACAAAACCAAACAAACCCCAAACAATTAGGTTTCTAGTGTGTTTTAGAAGTCCTCATATGACTTAGATATAATGGAGGGCTACAAGGATGATTAAGGGACTGGAGCATTGCCATATGAGGAGAGACTGAGGGACCTGGGGCTTTTTGATCTGGAGAGGAGAAGACTGAGAGGCAATTTAATAAATGTTTATAAATACATGAGGTCTGGGTGTTAAGAAGGAAAGGAGAGTTTGCATCTTGGGATAGGACAAGGAACAATGGACGCAAACAGCAGCACAGGAAGTTCCACCTCAACATGGGGAAGAACTTCTTTACTGTAAAGGTCATGGAGCACTGGAATAGGTTGCCCAGAGAGGTTGTGGAGTCTCCTTCTCTGGAGACTTTCAAGATCTGTCTGGATGCCTTCCTGTGTGACCTGAGCTAGATTTTATGGTCCTGCTCTAACAGAGGGGCTTGGATTCGATAATATATGGAGACAGCCAACCGTGTGCTGGGCTGCATCAAGAGAAGTGTGGCCAGCAGGGTAAGGGAGGTGATTCTCCCCCTTTACTCTGCTCTCCTCAGACCCCACCTGGAGTACTGTGTGCAGTTCTGGAGCCCCCAACACAAGAAGGACATGGAACTGCTGGAGCGGGTCCAGAGGAGAGCCACGAAGATGATCAGAGGGCTGCAGCAGCTCTGCTATGAGGACAGGCTGAGAGAGTTGGGGCTCTTCAGCCTGGAGAAGAGAAGGCTTCGAGGAGACCTTAGAGTGGCTTTCCAGTATCTGAAGGGAGCCTACAGGAAGGCTGGGGAGGGACTATTGACAAGGTCTAGTAATGTCAGGACGAGGGGGAATGGGTTTAAGCTGGAAGAGGGGAGATTTAGACTGGATGTTAGGAGGAAGTTCTTTACAGTGAGGGTGGTAAGACACTGGCACAGGTTGCCCAGGGAGGTTGTGGATGCTTCCTCCCTGGAGGTGTTTAAAGCCAGGCTGGATGAGGCCTTGAGCAGCCTGCTGTAGTGGGAGGTGTCCCTGCCTATGGCGGGGGGTTGGAGCTGGATGATCCTTGAGGTCCCTTCCAACCTAAACCATTCTATGATTCTATGATTCTCTTCCAATCCCTAACATTCTGTGATCCTGTGATCCTTTATGTAAGCTACCAATAGAGGAGTATAAAATACATGTTGTTAGATGTATTTAATGTGCAAAATGTAGCAAAAAAAGACATTAAGATCTCTGTCCTGCTCCAATAATCATTTATGCCATGTGATAAAATGAAGTCTAGCTTAAGCTGTGTTCAATTAAGTTATCTTTAGTCACTGCTCAATACAGCCAACATCTTTTATTAATGTAAATGAACAGGACTGGAAAAAGAACAGTCATCCAAGGAAGGACATTCAAGGCAGACATATGAGGAAATTGGGTGGGTTTTTAGGAAGAAATGAGCAAGTTAGACCTTTTTTAGTTCCAACACTCTCCTTATGGTCAATAGAGAGAGAAATAGTTTCTTCTTTTTAAGTAGACATTTAAGACATAACGTTCTGTTGAGGTTGTGCTTTTTTTTTTTTTTCACTTTGGTTGTTCAGTTTGAGTTTGGTTATTTGTGCTTTTTCTGGTTGAATTTAAGGCAGCTTTGGGTTAGCAAATCAGACATGACACCAAACTTTTAGTTTGCCTTCCCCTTGTGTTTAAATGTTTCATTTGGTGCCATGGTCTAGCCTTGAGCTTTGTGGTAATGGGTTGGACTTGATGATCTATGAGGTCTCTTCCAACCTTGGTAATACTGTGATACTGTGATACTGTGATTCTGAATTTAGTGCTTCTATGCTGCACCAGATGGGATCCTCTTTTTGAATTACAGGTGTAGTATAGTGTCGGGGTTTGAGCAGGGCTAACTGAACAGACGTAGGTCATTCTGATAAGCAGGCACAGACACAGAAAAGTGGCCTTGGGAGGCTAGCAGAGAAGCTGCTATCTGTAGCTGAGCTGGGGGGCAGGCTGGTCAGCCCTGGGAACAGGAAAACGTTGTGGCTAGCTGCGCAAATGGGGATTAAGGGGGGTAGTTGGTCAGGTCTGCCTCTATGCATGTGGACAGCCCATACTCTGCTATGTAAGCCTACCAGAAGTACACACCCCTGTACCAAATCCATGATATAAGCACCATGCTATATCATGCACCAATAAAGGGATTGACCACCTATGTACCATTTTGGTGTGAGTCCGTGTCTTTCCCGTTCCCGCACAGCCGAAGTGAGGCCAACTCAACAGTATAGGTAGAGAATGAGCAACCGCCTACGTGCTGGCAGGGACCTGTTAGTAAGGTGGAAGTTCTGTACCTGGATTCCTCACTTCTTTCAATTTTGTAATAACTATGCCAAAATGAAACAAAATGGCCTTGTTCAGGGAATATGAGTCCTGCTAAGACTGTTTTGAGAAACATGACAGGAAGAATGAGTTTAAAATAGCTCCCATGGTCCAATGTCTATTTTAATTTTGAATTTAAATTATGGTGCTTTTTTGTTTGCTTGGATTTGTTGTATTTTTGTTGTTGTTGTTGGTTTGGTTTAGTTTTGTTTTTTACCAATAATTTCTCCTTTTACATTTGCCATCCACTTGCAGTATCAATAATAGTGGTAGGGTATGATGAGTGCTTAAATCTATTATTATATGACACATTTCTAGAATGCTAACTATTCCATTTTACATCGTGTTGCAACTTTAGGTACCCTGCAAACACTATGCAATATTGTCATGGAATGAGTGTTTGATCACAACCATCTTGAACCACTGGGCATTGCAACAAAATATTCAATATCCCTGGTATCTAACACCTCAGCAATTCAACTCCTATTTTACTATGATATTAACTCCTCTATGATCAGGTGACCCACTTGGTGGATGTGGGGAGGCCTGTGGATGTGGTCTATCTGGACTTCAGCAAGGCCTTTGACACTGTTCCCCACAGCAAACTGCTGGCTAAGATGTCAGTCCGCGGCTTGGATGGTAACACTCTATGCTGGGTTAGGAACTGGCTGGAGGGCCAAGCCCAGAGAGTGGTGGTGAATGGTGTCACATCCAGCTGGCGGCCAGTCACTAGTGGTGTCCCTCAGGGATCAGTGCTGGGCCCCATCCTCTTTAACATCTTCATAGATGATCTGGATGAGGGCATCGAGTCAGTCATCAGCAAGTTTGCAGATGACACTAAGCTGGGGGCAGATGTGACTGAGTTGGAGGGCAGAAGGGCTCTGCAGCGGGACCTTGACCGCCTGGACAGATGGGCAGAGTCCAATGGGATGGCATTCAATAGCTCCAAGTGCAGGGTGCTGCACTTTGGCCACAACAACCCCATGCAGAGATACAGGCTGGGGTCAGAGTGGCTGGAGAGCAGCCAGACAGAGAGGGATCTGGGGGTGCTGATTGATACCCGCCTGAACATGAGCCAGCAGTGTGCCCAGGTGGCCAAGAGAGCCAATGGCATCCTGGCCTGCATCAGGAATGGTGTGGCCAGCAGGAGCAGGGAGGTCATTCTGCCCCTGTACTCTGCACTGGTTAGACCACACCTTGAGTACTGTGTTCAGTTCTGGGCCCCCCAGTTTAGAAGGGACATTGAGATGCTTGAGCGTGTCCAGAGAAGGGCGACGAGGCTGGTGAGAGGCCTCGAGCACAGCCCTACGAGGAGAGGCTGAGGGAGCTGGGATTGTTTAGCCTGGAGAAGAGGAGGCTCAGGGGTGACCTTATTGCTGTCTACAACTACCTGAGGGGTGGTTGTAGCCAGGAGGAGGTTGCTCTCTTCTCTCAGGTGGCCAGCGCCAGAACAAGAGGGCACAGCCTCAGGCTGCGCCGGGGGAAGTTTAGGCTCGAGGTGAGGAGAAAGTTCTTCACTGAGAGAGTCATTGGCTACTGGAATGGGCTGCCCAGGGAGGTGGTGGAGTCGCCGTCCCTGGAGCTGTTCGAGGCAGCATTGGACGTGGCACTTGGTGCCATGGTCTAGCCTTGAGCTCTGTGGTGAAGAGTTGGACTTGATGATCTGTGAGGTCTCTTCCAACCTTGGTGATACTGTGAGACTGTGATACTGTGAACTAATCTCCTTCCTTAGTTGTAACTAAACAGTTATTGCCTCTCAAAGGATCCTGACCAGGTTACATTCTTATTTAATGAGGAAATTACTCTAAAGCTGTTAACAACTGAACAGAGATCCCCTTGGGAAAAGACATGAATTGTTTTTTTAAGAAGAGACTGAACAACCAGATGGGCACCTTCAAGGCATACACAGCTTCAAGGGGAATGCTTCAAGTGCCTCAGCTTGCCAGCAGCAATGATGCTTGTTTACCATGAAAGGATATTCTCTGTTAGCTTGTGTAAATTTTTAATTTGGGAATCATCAAATAGCAGGATAAAAATATGTAAATGGAGGTGAATTGTGTTAAACTCTTCAGAGCATATAGACATGAATATTTGACTGAAATCAGTGGGAAATGTCAGAACAGATCCAGAGCAGTGGGTTTCTTTTTACTTTATTTTTATGCAGCACTTGTTTAAAACAAAACAAAACAAAACAAAATATGATCCACCAGTGGTTGTGTTTAGCATAAGATACAGTTTTGCAGTGCTATTCTTGCATAACACTACCAAATTCACTCCAAGACACATATTTTTAACAATGGGATTTCTTAATGTTATGCAACAGTATATATGTGACTAATGAAGACAATAAAATCTAATGTCTAATGTGCTAGTTTGAGACTAACTGAAATATTTTACTGAAAGAAATTAAATTCTTAGCTGTGAGAAGAAACAAAAAAACCCAACATGTGCCCTATATCACTCATTCTTCTGCTGAGAGATGCAACTAGTCAAAATATAGATAAGGCACTTCTCACACACTTCTTAGCTCTCACTTCTGGCTGTGCCTTCTTTCTGGCGATCTGGTCTCTGGCTGACTCTGCCTTTAACTCTCTAATCCACCTAAACCCTTTTTCCTCTAACCTTCTAGCTGGTTTGTTGTTTTTTTTTTTCTGACATCTCACCTCAGATCTCCAGATTTATCATCTGAGATGTAGGTGGGTTGATCTGGGTATTTTATGAAGGGAGAGAAAGAGGGAGGGGGAAAGGCCTTTAACTTTCTAATCCACCTAAACCCTTTTTCCTCTAACCTTCTAGCTGGTTTGTTGTTTTTTTTTTCTGACATCTCACCTCAGATCTCCAGATTTATCATCTGAGATGTAGGTGGGTTGATCTGGGTATTTTATGAAGGGAGAGAAAGAGGGAGGGGGAAAGGGGGTTGGGAGCCCTCCTGGGGACTTTGTTTCCAGGAGGGGTATTGTGTTTCTGTGTTACTTTTAATTTGTATATAACTATATATATGCTTGTATATTGAGCTAAGCTGTAAATATATCTTCATTCTTTAACTTCCAGCTGTCTGAAAGTAGTCTGGGTGATTTTCTGAAGTGGAGGGGGGCAATGGGTAACTCCCAAACCATCACATCTTTCTAAACAGAATGCAAGTAAGAAAATTTTAGTTTTTAGTATTTGACTGCCAGCACTATCTAAGAATTATTCAGATTTGATATTGTTGTATCAGTCAGGCAAAATTTTGTTCTCTTTTAAAGGCAGTGTCCATGAAGCTAAACTTTCCAGTGTTTTCATATGTTGGTATTGTAATTATAAATCTCAGAAAATGTACAGCTTTTGTATGTGTATTTGCCTTAAAAATGTGCTTCATGTCCTGAAAAAAAGTAAATAAAATATTTACTGCTTGCATATTTAATCTGTTTCTTGAATAACTTTAATTTTAGAAAGCACATCTGTGACTGGTTCTGAGACTGAAAGGTTCTTACCTGCTCATGAAAGAGGTAATATGTGGTTGATAACTTCACAGAAAAAGAGTAAACTCTTCAGAGGAATCAGATTTGGTTACTTTGCTTATATGGATCATGGTAAAGAGAGAGAAAAAATCAGAGAATCATTGAATCATTTGGTTGGATAAGACCTTTAAGATAATTGAGTTCAGACATTAAGTTAACACTACCAAGCCCACCACTAAACCATGTCCCTAACTGGCACATCCACATGTCTTAAATATCTCCAGGGAAGGTGACTCCACTGTTTTCCCAGGCAGCATGAGCAGTCTCTTCACTACAATCTCCTTCCAGGCAGTTGGAGAGAGTGATAAGGTCATCCCTTTTCTTCAGACTAAACCAGAGTCTCAGTTGCTCCTTGTTATGCTTGTTCTCTAGACCCTTTGCCAGCTTCATTGCTCTTCTTTGGACACAGACCATTTCTCTTCACAGGTTACATGTAGGGTATCATTGCAACAATAAGCTCTGAGAATATCACAATAAAATGTAATATAAGCATATAAGAAGCTTTTCATGTGAAATGGTTAAGGTGAGACAATGTCTATAGATATTCCTTGAAAATCTGATACATTCAGTATCATGTACAGTTTTCAGGCAAAGGTAAGGTGTCATACAACTGAGTTATGTTTACAGTAGCCTGAGATGTAAGTTTTACAGACACCAGTCCTAAGCAGCTCTGCTAGTGGCTGCCACTCTTCTCCCATTTATGAAAGGAAACAAATTTTAGGAAGTCTGGAATAGATCCTCACAGTTTGAGAGGTCTGAACAAGATCCAAGTTGTGTTAAGTACTTCCTAACAACCCTACTTACTACTTCTAAGACTAGACTGTAAAATATGACAGTCAGATATGATGGGAGACAGATGCTTACAGAACTATACATTATAGTAGTGAAAATATTCTGATCAAGGAAATAACTGTCTATGAATTAGTTGTATTTTTACCTAGTACATCTATCTTAGTTTTACTTCACAGATTGGATAGGGCTGGATGATAGGTTGGACTGGATGATCTTGGAAGTCTCTTCCAACCTGGTTGATTCTGTGATTATTGACTAGTCTGACCTCCATAGTGAAGGCCACAGAATTTCAGCATTAAAGCTCTTAATACATACCAGGAGGAATTAATTTACTCATTCTTCAGGCATTTAAATGAAGAATGAAGTAAGGAATATTTGTGCAGCAGAGTGTCTCCAACGTTTTAATCATTTGAACTTGTTTAGTTGTGGTGCTCAAGAGTTTCATCAATCCAGTATTTTTCTGGATCTCCAAAGAAAGTGCTTATTTAGTCTTTATTTACTCTTTAGTTTTTCAAACAACCAACCAAAAAAAGAAAAATCAAAACTTTTCCCTTTTGCTTATCATACTAAGGACAACAATTTTCTTTTCAATGTTATTAACTTGCCCTGGTTTAGTTTTTCCTTCTGGAAAGTTCTGTTTATTATTCTAAGGAATTAATATTTCAGCTACAGTCTATTATTTTTATTCCAAAGTTCCTATTCTTCCCCTCTGCCTCTCACCATTTCTTTGGGATTCACTTTTGCTTTTTAGTTACTTGTTTCCAGAGAGTAATTCCATTCATTGCCCTGGACTGGTGTGTCACATGTTTGCTGATAGCATACTGCAACACTTTCTGCAGGCTTTGCAGTGCTGGGCAGCTGCTTGATGATTTGTGTAATTGCCTGTGCTATTCAAAATTTCTTCGACTTAGGAGAGATAAAATAAGAGTTGCTATTGATTGGTTCTTCAATGAGGATATCTCAGGTACAATGCATGCTGGTATCTGTAAGAGGCAGCTCTTTTAACTACCTCAAATAATGACTATGACCTTAGTGCTATTCAACTTCCATTGGAAGCCTTGATTATAGAGCATTAAATGTTTTTTTGCTGATTCTGCTCTTAAAAACATCCAGGATTATATCTGGGCTACTTTCTCTCAAGTCTAAACCAAGAATTTAGAATTTTTAAATGATAATCTCCATGTTCCCTTCCTGTTTGATACTGATGTTGTCTAGGTGTACATGAAAACACCAAAATTATTGCCCACTTATAAGGCAGAGTCGACACTGTGTGTAATTTAGCCCTTAAAGTATTCATTGGATCTAGTTTTATATTAAATTTGCATTGTGCTTAGGATTTATCCATGAAGGACACTTCATAGAAGTAAATTGGATTTATTGATAGGATATGTGAAATGTTTGCAGGAAGTGCAATTTTATGTGGTGTATTAAGAAGACTGTGTCCAGCAGATCAAGGGAGGTTCTCCTTTCCCTCTAGTCTGCCCTGCTGAGACCTCATCTTGAATACTGTGTTCAGTTTTGGGCTCCCCAGTTTAAGAGGAACAGGGATCTGCTGGAGGGGCTCTAACAGAGGGCTCCAAGGATGATTAGGGGACTGGAGGGCATGGCTTATGAGGAGAGGCTGAGAGACCTGGGGCTTTTTTGTCTGGAGAAGACTGAGAGGAGATTTAATAAATGTTAATAAACATCTGTTGGCTGGAGCCCAAGTAAGTTGGTCAATTTTTAAAGACCACTTCCTCCAAGCTCAAGCTAGGTGTGGTTCCCCTGACTAAAAAATTGGCTAGATGTGCTAGGAGACCTGCATGGCTGGACAAGGAGCTCCTGAAGCAAATCTCAGGGAAGAAAGAAACTCACAGTTCATGGAAGAAGGGATTTGTAACTTGGGAGAACTATAGAGTTGTCAGGGCATGTAGGAAGGCAAGAAGGAAGGCCAAAGCCTTTTTGGGACTGAAACTGGCAAGGGAAATAAAAGAGAACAAGAAGGGCTTCTTCAAATATATCAGTAGGAAGATGAAGAATAGGGAAGGTGTGGGGCCAGTGCTGAACAAGGAGGCAGGCTTAAGAACTGAGGAGAGACTGAGGGACCTGGGGCTTTTTAGTCTGGAGAAGAGAAGATTTGAGAGGGGATTGAATAAATGTTTATAAACAACTGAGGGCTGGTCAGGAGTGGGGGGGACAGTCTCTGCTCACTGCTCCCTGGGATAGGACAAGGAACAACGGGTGTACATTGCAGCACAGGAGGTTCTACCTCAACACCAGGGGGAACTTCTTTACTGTAAGAGTCACAGAGGACTGGCGCAGGCTCCCCAGAGAGGTTGTGGAATCTCCTTCCCTGGAGGCTTACAAGGCCTGTCTGGGTGCATTCCTCTGTGATCTGCACTAGATTGTGTGATCCTGCCCTGGCAAGGGATTTGGACTCGATGATCTCCTTGGGTCCCTTCCAACCTCTAATACCCTGTGATGCTGTGGTAAAAGTATATTAGTGAGCTACCTTTCTCAGTTATAAAGACCTGCATAGTTGTTGCACCAGGCTACCAAACAGCAGAGAGATTACACAGTGCCTACTAATTCCAGAAGAAAGAAAAGAAGCTACACAGTATAGTGCATGGTTTGAAAGATAAATATTAAAACCATTTACTTTCTGAAACAATTTTAGGGAAGTAGCTTTTGTTAGAAAATAGGTATTCCTTACAACACTACCAAAGAGTTTATTCTGTTGTTCTCAACATAGATAAATGCACTTTACTGGCTAGATAACTTACATGACTCTGATGAGCAAACTTAGAAAATCTGAGCTACTTTAATGGCAACGAGCAGCAAAATTATGCTTATTATAAACTCAAAGAATTGCAGATAGGAAAAAGAGCACTGACAGTCATAATAAAAAGAAGAGCAAGTTAGTTACATGTTTTTTATGTACTGAGATATATTTTTGCCTGAAGTTTCAGGGCCTGGAACATATTCTTATGTACTACATTCCACAGTTTTCTATATCTGTTGCAAAATGTAAATGAAACCAAACAAAATAATTTCCTTTGGCATAACAGTACATATATCAGGACAATAGACGAGCATATTATTTTGAATTTAGGGATTTAATCTTATTCTTTTCTTACTTGATGCCAGGAGGGATGCAAAATTATACAATATTAAGCCATAAGCAGCCATAGATGGAGATGTTGATCCAATCATGCTGTGTGTTTGTATAGATTTTTATCAGCTGTGTTCTATCACAATAGCTTTATTATGTATATGAATTTTAATAGAGTTATTATATAATCAAACTTAGTTTTTTTAGCATTCCTGAATCTCTCGTGGTTCAGCTTTCTGACTTGTTTTGTCAGCAAGAGGGTTTTATCTGCTGAAAACCATGTTGACCAGTTCCTCAAAGTTAACATAGAATCATAGAATTGTTTTGATTGCAAAAGACCTCTAAGTTCATCAAGTCCAGCCATCAACCTAAGATCACCATGGTCATTAAGCAACCTCCTGATGTGCCATGTCCACGTGTTTCTTGAACACCTTCAGGGACAGTAACTCCTTCACCTCCCTGGGCAACCCTTTCTGATGACCACTCTTTCACTAAAGAAATTTTTCCTAATATCCAATCTAAACCTCCCCTGGCACAGCTTCAAGACAATTTGGGCCACTAGGAGAGGAACAAATACATGAAGGCACATGTGGAGTGCGTTAGGGGCCTCAGTTTAGTTTCAACATGAGAAAAGGCTGCTTTGTGCATGTCAGAACTTGACCCAGTATGATTAGGGGGAGAGCAGAGAAATTTGTTTAAAAAAATACTCTTGATCAAGACTGAAACCCCAACTCAGACACATCAGAGTTTACTGCAGGATTTGACTGTATATTCATTCTAGATTTGTTTTCGTGAGAGTGTCTGTTTCAAAAGAAAAAAAAAATGTGTAGTGTGTTGTTCTGTTTTTTAAACATGTATAAAAAAAAGATATGCAACAAAAGGAATATCCAAGAGTTAGGGTAATGAGTGGAAGGTGAACTGAAGACATTTCACTTCACTGACACTCCTCGCCATGGGAAAAAAATTGTCCCTTGTCTTCGCCTAGTTTGGCAGTCAGCTTAAATGAATGCATTGTATAGCTTGTTCACAACTTCCAGTTGTCACAATCCAAAAGTGACAATTTGCCAAATATAAGTCATCTTTACTTCAGAATCATGCTTCTAGCCACACAGTGTTATGGGATAAAAAAAACCTGTGGCAATCTACCAAAAGAATACAAAACCGATCAAGTCAGATTATGAAACTGAAAATACAAAACATTCAGTTTTTATTTCTCATCTCCTGCACAGTTTCCAGGGGTGGAAAGGAGATGGAAGGGTGGTTGAGAGCCCCTCCTGGGGACTCAGGTTTCTGGGAGGGCTGTTGTGTTTCTGTATTACCTTTTTACCTTGTATATTTCTGTATATAGCTGTATGTATTGTAAATATCTGCTAGTATATTGTGCTAAGCTGTAAATATAAAGCTCCATTCCTTGATTTCCAGCTGGTTGAGTCTAGTCTG
>WAAF01004054.1:80461-103390 GCA_013400475.1 Tricholaema leucomelas | reverse complement strand
GGGGGGGGGGGGGCAGGTAACACCCAAACTGTCACAATAGTGGAGTTTAGTATTATAATGTGTATAATCAGAGCAACAAGTAGAATTGCAACCCTGGACTTCTAGGGGGCTAACTTTGTGCTCTTCAGAGACATGATTGCAGAAATCCCATGGGCTAAGGCTCTAGAGGGTAAAGGAGCCCAAGAAAGTTGGTCAATTTTTAAAGACCACTTCCTCCAAGCTCAAGCTAGGTGTGGTTCCCCTGACTAAAAAATTGGCTAGATGTGCTAGGAGACCTGCATGGCTGGACAAGGAGCTCCTGAAGCAAATCTCAGGGAAGAAAGAAACTCACAGTTCATGGAAGAAGGGATTTGTAACTTGGGAGAACTATAGAGTTGTCAGGGCATGTAGGAAGGCAAGAAGGAAGGCCAAAGCCTTTTTGGGACTGAAACTGGCAAGGGAAATAAAAGAGAACAAGAAGGGCTTCTTCAAATATATCAGTAGGAAGATGAAGAATAGGGAAGGTGTGGGGCCAGTGCTGAACAAGGAGGCAGCCCTAAGAACTGAGGAGAGACTGAGGGACCTGGGGCTTTTTAGTCTGGAGAAGAGAAGATTTGAGAGGGGATTGAATAAATGTTTATAAACAACTGAGGGCTGTCAGGAGTGGGGGGGACAGGCTCTGCTCACTGCTCCCTGGGATAGGACAAGAAACAATGAATGTAAGTTGCAGCAAAAGAGGTTCTGCCTCAACACCACGGGGAACTTCTTTTCTTTAAGAGTCACAGAGGACTGGCGCAGGCTCCCCAGAGAGGTTGTGGAGTCTCATTCCCTGGAGACTTTCAAGGCCTGTCTGGGTGCATTCCTCTGTGATCTGCACTAGATTGTGTGATCCTGCTCTGGCCGGGGTGTTGGACTTGCTGATCTCTTTGGGTCCCTTCCAACTCCTGACATCCTGTGACCCTGTGATCCTGTAATCCTGTGATCTGTCTGTGCCTTAATAGCTATTAAGACTTCTAGACCTTCCCAGGCTCTAACAGGATGCTGGGAGAGAGGCAGATGATCTTTGAGCTGATCGTGGCTCCTCTCTGACTCCAGACCTGGCACAGAAGTTTGCAGAGGTGCAGGCAGAATATCTTGCAGATGTGCAGATGTGCTGGCTAAGCAAGCCTATCACATGAGGCACTTAATGCCTAGTCCTGGTAAACTTGAGGCACAGCAAGTTTCCAGGTAGGCAGACCCAAAGTATCAGGGCTTGTTATTATGTAGCAGGTAGGGCATGGTAGAATGCAACGTCAGAGAGCAGCGAGGCAGAAGCATGATAAGGCAGAAGAAATGGCAGAAGCACATTGTCTTTACCTCCTCATCTCTTTTTATCAATGCAGCCTGAGACTAATGGCTCTTTGGCCGCAGATCAGCCAATCAGAATGGCACTTTGCCATTCCTGACCATATTAGGTAAAGTCAGGGCTTACTTTTACCTTTTTAGGGCAGAAACCAAACAAGTGTATAAGCATGTGTGAGTATTCTGTTTACAAGAGAGGAGGGACATGGAGGAACCAAGCTTTTGTCTTCCTTTCCCGCCCTTGCTTCTCCCATCAGCAGAACAGAGGAAGAACAGGGAGAACATGTCTGGGCAAGCCAAGAGATGTTTAGGCCTATTTTAGCCTTCCATGACAGTTATACCTAGCATACAAAATGAAAAACAAAAGGTTAGCTGTTAGAAAAGCAAAAGGTATGGAAACTGCATAATGTAAAAATCAGGCGGGCAGGATTAAGTAACTATCTGTGAAAAGCACAGGCAACATATATGGCAATAAATAGATAAAAATTTAAAAATCCAGTAAAAACCTCAAAAAAATATTTACTGGGCAGATTATCTGTGCCAGTGCTCTAGTGGCAAACTTGTTTTAATTGGCATAAAGACGGCAGTCATGCCCAGACAATTCAGTGATTATAAGCATTTTCATCATTATTACACAATTCATTTCTTAAACTCCTCCTAGAAAGCTTCAATGGAGAATAAACAAAGTTTCTTTATGTATGAATGGACCTTGTTTCTAACTTTATATTACTATTAAAATTGAGGCTTGCCCTGTGCTAACTAGTCTGATGGAACTTTTGTCCCATGTCGTGGTTTAACTCCAGTGGGAAGCTCAGCCTCACTGGCCATTTGATCACTCTGTTTCAGTGAGACGGTGAAGAGAACTGGAAGGGCAAAACTAAGAAAATTCATGAGTTGAGCTGTCCCAGTTTTGTTTCTTTATAATTTCTTCTGCAACCCCAGCCTAGGTGCAGTCAGGGCAGTGCTGAGAAACAGTGAAGAACTTGACACTGTGTGAGCACAGCTTAGCAATAACTAAATATTGGCTTCTTATCAGCAATGCTGTGGTCAGAAATTCAAAACACCATACAAGCTAGGACAAAGTATATTATCCCAGCCAAAACTAAGACATCTTAGTGAGATCTTAGTTTTAAGTCTTGAGAAAAGTGATGTCTCTCTCTTAGGAGACAATTTAGTTCTCTTAATCAGAAAGCATTGATAATAGGCCTGGCCATTTACAAAATGAGGACCCAGCAATCACTTTGTTAAGCTGCTAGGCCATATAGAAGAATAGCAAAATGGAAGGAAGCATAGCCCTCACCTGGATAAAGATGGTCTGGAGTCCTAGATCCTGCTTCTGGCAGAGTGTATGCATTTTACATTAGACTGTCATAAAAGAAAGGTTGAGCAATCCTAGGTGAAAAGATCAGAAGCTCATTTTCTCCCATTTCTGCAGAGTCACTTTCAAGTCCATCATTTCAATTTGGTTTCTGGTCCTATGACTTGTATTCCTGGCTGCCAATGACTCTGTTTCAACAAGAGGGATGGGGAAATAATTAAAAGTGGTAAGCAGAAATTGTGTCTGAAAGATGAAAGAAAATAATCTAGACTTTGGCAAGGTAAACTTAAGTACATGATAAGATAAGCCAAAAAAGATCTTTTGGAGCAATTTGCTAACACAACTGGATTATTTATTTATTTATAACATATCCGAAGCAGAAACCCTGCCAAACAATTTGTATGGCTTATGTCAGACTGATGTGCAAAAAGAGCAATATTAGAAGATAAGGCCACTGCATAGAAGTTAAATGAATTCTGTCCATTGGTATCAATAGTGATGGCCATTACAGAACATTTTTTTCTTTATGCGTGTCAAATTTAAGGAATTGTTCCAAAAGTGTCAGTTTAAAAGGTTTTAGAACAAATTAATAGCTACATGTTGTCAGAATGAAATGACTTTTGACCAAGAGTTTTAAAGGAAATCAAATATAAGATTGCTGATCTTGTTTGTGGCTGATAGCTTACTTCATACATTGGCTTCTATAGCAGATGAATGAATTAATGTAATGGCTGTTTTCTAAAGGACACCAAAAGCATCTATGAAATTAAAGATTTTTATGTCTCACTGCTATTACATGCAAACGTTAAAAGAAATATGTTAATTAATATCATTCATAGACATATTAATATACTTACTATAAATGACAATATCAGACTATAATTACACAGGATATTTGTAGAAGGAAGCCTATGAATCACAAATGCTGTAGATTAATTGTGTGGGTGGGTGTGTGTGTGCACAAAATACCAGTCAGTATGTACATGTTATCTGTTTGAAGCACCCTGCACAGATTTTCTAACAAGTGGACCCCTCAGCATTGGTTCTTAAAAGAAACAAAATTATTAAAGAGTAAGAGGGAATTTAATGACAAATAATAAGTTAAATAGTGGGAATTTAAAAGTGGACTTCAGTGGTGTGGTGGTAGGCTTGATGAGGTAAACATGGACTTATCCATGCCCAGACATGTTCCCCTGCCCCCACTCCTTCTGTGCTGCAAGAAGCAACTGTGTGAGGGGAGAGCAAAAAGCCCTGGGCTCACCTAATATGTTGAAGCCTGGCAGAGTGCCATTCCGATTGGCTGATCTATGTCCAATGCCCCACTAGTCGTGGGCTGGATATTGATAAAAGGGATGAGCAGGTAGCTCGAGGCTGCTGCCGCCTCATTTTGCATCCCAAATTTGCCTGGAGAACTTACCAGGAACAGGCTCCAAATGCCTGCAGTGGTCAGCTTGCGTAGCCCCCAGTGTGACATTGTGCTGAGACTGCACACCTCAAGACATCCTACCTGCCCCTGAAAGTCTTCCTGCTAAGACTACAACTCCTGGAAATACACAGATTGTCCAGAGGAGCCAGGAGACAAGGTCAGAGATTGTCTGCCTCCTTTCCCCAGAAGCCTAGGAAGAATTGAGTCTCAGCGGCCAATCAGACAGAGTTTCACATGCTTTGGGTACTGTCTGATTTACAATTCTGTGAGTAGATACCTAAAAGCCTCTTCCAGTATAATATTTGCCTTTGCCACTTTAAGAAATAAGTGCTCTAGTTTTGCCTGTACCCTGCATGTATGAATTTCCAACTTGTGCGTTTTTTAAACCTGTAAATAAGCTTCTGTTGAGTTTTACTGTTAATAAACAGTTTTCACAGTTATTAACAATCATCACCTGGATATCAAAATTAATACACATTATTAATTTTGCATAATCCTTCACAAATGGTCACTTACTAAAATTTGGAAGTTAATCAATTATCCCACAAAGCTCGGTTCTTGGATATGTCTTGCTTAAATATTCCTACACAATTTAGAGTAGAGAGTGAACAGCCAAATTCCTAAATTTGGTGCTGTTATATAGCTCTTTATCTTCGTCAGAAGTGAAATTGACTGAATCTGCGTTCTGATTTCACGGTATGGAGCAGCCAATAG
This sequence comes from Tricholaema leucomelas, assembly GCA_013400475.1. NCBI lineage: Eukaryota > Metazoa > Chordata > Aves > Piciformes > Lybiidae > Tricholaema lacrymosa > Tricholaema leucomelas. Next base: position 98,612 of record WAAF01004054.1, on the reverse strand, counting down.
GCAGGCAGATGAAATTCAATATCAATAAATGCAAAATAATGCACACAAAGGGAAAAATAAACTCTGAGTTTGAAAACAACAATAGATAATGTCAGGTATAAATGCCTAGGAAAGAGGCTTTTTAATACACCATTTTATATCTGGTGGCCAAATGTAGATCAAAATGCCAACAGCATCCTTGTATTAGAAACACTGCAGCCAGAAAGAATAGGGATGTGATCACCTCCTTGTACTCAGCCTTATTGAGACCACACCTCGAGTACTGCGTTCAGTTTTGGACCCTTCACTATAAGAAGGACATAGAAGTGCTAGAGAATGCCCAGAGAAGGATAATGACAGTCATGAAGGGCCTAGAGTACATGTCCTGTAAGGAGCTGTTGAGATCAGTTTAGAGAGAAGGCAGAGAGGAGACCTCATTGCTCTCTGCAGCTATCTGAAAAGAAGTTGGAGCAAGGAGGGGGCCAGCTTTTTTTCCTGGTGGCAAGTGGCAGGACTAGAGGAAAGAGATGCAAGCTGTGCCAGGGGAGCGTTAGGTTGGATATTAGGAAACATTTCATCACTGAAAGGGTTACCAAACTCTATAATAGTCTTTCCAAGGCAGTGGTGGAGTCACCATCCCTGGAGGTGTTTAAACAGAACGTAGATCTGGAACTCAGTGACACGATTTAGTGTTGACCCTGCAGTGCTGGGTTCAAGGTTGGACTGGATGATCTCAAAGGTCTCTTCCAACTTTGTATATTCTGTGTTGGAAAAAAAAGGGGGGGGTGGGGGGGGGTGGGGGAAAGTTGTAAAAAATGGTTACCAGTAAAATGAAAAGTCAAATTCTGACACCAAGTAGTTTTACAGTACACCACTCTCTTGAATGCTGCTTATTGTCCTGATTTTCTCTTCTCTGCAGAGATGTCAAAAAATGGAAATCTAAAGGTGATACTGAATGTTCAGAGTAGACAATAATTGACTGAAGTGAGGTATGATACAGACAAACAAAATCGGGAAAAATGTAATTAAATAGAAGGATTTCATATAGATTAAAAGGAAACCATAGATTTCATTTTCATGGAATTTTCTGCTTTCCAGAAATATGAGTGAGTTAATAATTCTTGTGGAAAAGTCTGCAGGAGATATTAAACCCATGATGGAGTTGTAACCTTTTACTTAGGAACCTCCCAAACATCAGGTTACTGACATTTTGGATGATTTATTGGAAAGAAGTATCACCTTATTGTTGCATTTTCTTATAGTCTTCCCACAAACATCTTTCCTGGCCACAGTCAGACACATGACATTAAACTTGGTAGACCACTGTTCTGACCCCTGGGAGACTATTCTTTCATTATGGAGCCTATTTATATATGGTTATCATTATTTCTTCTCCCACTTCTTATATCATTTATTTTAAATCTATTCCAGTTATATAATCTATTTTTTCCCTTCTGTATTATCTCACAGCTGTTGTGTATTCAACAGTAGCCATTGTGAAAATTACTGAAAAGAGAGAGGCATAGCAATTTTTGCATAGATAATCTAGGACCTAATCCTGGGATAGATGGAGAATTAGGGGAAATACACTATAATTAAAATCCCAAACCCATTCTCTTTAAGTGACCTAAGGAATCAGATTCATTATCTTCAAGAGAACTACCTATGCACATAAAACATGCAAACTGCATCTGCTGCATGCTACCCTTTTTTTCCCCCTCATAACATATTGAATACTTAATATGAACTTTTGGAAGGGGAAAGTGAAGTTGCTGTCATATCATACTTGTGGTATTTTGAATAAGGGTTTATATCTTAAGTTACTCAGAAACATTTCAAAATCAAGAAGCACCTGCAATGCACATAATGAAGTGTAGAGTTATCCTCCATTTTGTGGCAGATATAGTAAAAAAAGCTTAAAACAAAAGAAAAAACAACCAACCAAACGAAAACAAGACGATGAAGGTATAAAACTCGAACCTATATAAATCCAGAAATCATAGAATCAGTCAGGGTTGGAAGGCACCACAAGGATCATCTAGTTCCAAGCCCCCCACCATGCCCAGGGACACCCTACCCCAGAGCAGGCTGCCCACAGCCTCATCCAGCCTGGCCTTAAACACCTCCAGGAACGGAGTCTCAACCATCTCTCTGGGCAACCCATTCCAGCCTCTCACTACTCCCATGCTGAACAACTTCCTCCTCACCTCCAGTCTGAATCTCCCCACCTCCATCTTTGCTCCATTTCCCCTGGTCCCGTCACTGCCTGATAGGCTTAAAATGTCCCTCCCCAGCTTTTTTGTAGGCCCCCTTCAGATACTGAAAGGCCAGAATAAGATCACCTTAGAGCCTTCTCTTCTCCAGACTGAATAGCCCCAACTCTTTCAGTCTGTCCTCCTAGGAGAGGTGCTCCAGCCCTCTGAGCATCCTCGTGGCCCTTCTCTGGACATGCTCCAGCATCTCCACATCCCTCTTGTAGTAGGACCTTCAGAACTGGATGGAGTACTCCAGGTGGAGTATCCATATTCAAAGACTCCAAACATGCTTCTGAACCATAGTCCCAACACTACAGATGCCTTAAATGTTCTGAGACATCTTTCCATAAAGAAGTCTGATTTGGAAATCTCATTTACATACATTTATATACCTAAGCTCTATACAAAGTTCTGTCTTTGGAAACTTTCCTGTGTGTAAATTTTTCTGTTGACTCTTGAATTTTAACTTACTTTCTGTTTTTTTTTTTTTTATTTCAGTATTTAAAAAAAAAAAAATTTATAAAGAAGACCTTTTTATTTTGTTCTTTGAATGCTTTGTGAGTAGTGAAGATGAGCAGGTGTTGATCTGTTACAAGGTAGGAGAGCCTTGAAGAGGGACCTTGCCAGGCTGGATGGGTGGGCAGAGGCCAATGGGATGAGATTTAACAAGGCCAAGTGCAAGGTTCTACACTTTGGCCACAGCAACCCCAAGTAGTGCTACAGGCTGGAGACAGAGCACCTGGAGAGCAGCCAGGCAGAAAGGGACCTGGGGGTACTGGTAGATAGTAGCTGAAGATGAGGCAGCAGTGTGCCCAGGTGGTCAAGAGAGCCAATGGCATCCTGGCCTGTATCAGGAACAATGTAGCCAGTAGGACAATGTCATTGCTATCTACAATTACTTGAAAGGAGTCTGTAGCCAGGTGGGAGTTGGACTCTTCTGACAGGCAACCGGCAACAGAACAAGGGGACACAGTCACTTGTTGTGCCAGTGGAGGACTAGGCTGGATGTTAGGAGGAAGTTGTTGTCAGAGAGAGTGATTGGCATTGGAATGGGCTGCCCAGGGAGGTGGTGGAGTCTCTGTCCCTGGAGGTGTTAAAAAAAAGAGCCTGGCTGAGGCACTTAGTGCCATGGTCTAGTTGGTTGGACATGGCTGGGTGATAGGCTGGAGTGGATGATCTTGGAGGATCCCGGAGGAATCCAATCTGGTTGATTCTATGATCACCAAGAAAGAAGTGATGTGAAAAAATTATCTTCTGCTTCACTCTTGGATGTTGTGAGAAAAAATAAGTGATTGTTGAAGCTATGACATGCTGGTAGATGTACAGCTATGCTGCAATTGGTGAAACAGTTGACAGAACACGACCTGTGAAAAACTTTTTTTTGCCTTGCGTGTTTGTAGGATGTCTTTTCTTGTTTTGTTTTCATTACAACCAGAAATAGAAATTAACAAGTTTTATAAGCATGTTTTGACATAGGAACAAAATTATTAGCCTCTTATTGTTGCAGAACTTGCTGCTTGTTATGATTGCTTGTCGCAGGAACCATGGTCAAAGGCCTGCAGACCAGTGTGATCAAGGCCTTGCCATGCAGGGCTCCAGACAATTCAATGTGAATTATGCCAGAGACAGTTTTATTGTGTTACAGCTCGAATATGTGTACACTCAGCCAGTGGAGCACACGCCTACACATTAGCATAATTAGCCAAGGACAACCCAATCCATCAGCATAAACCACACCTTGTTATTCTCATTAGTGAGGTGTCCATTATCTATCCCTTCTGAGATAAGTTAGCCAGCAGCTGGTGGGAACCAAGGTCAGGATCCATCTGTTGTTATTCTTCACTTGGTTCTCACATCCTTCACTTTGCATTCCCACATATTATTATTAAGAAGCAAAATCATTCAGTTTTAGTAAAATCATTTGCCATTGGAATGGGCTGCCCAGGGAAGTGGTGGAGTCGCCATTCCTGGAGGTGTTCAGGAAAAGACTGGATGAGGCACTTAGTGCTGTGGTCTAGTTGACTGATAGGGCTGGGTGCTAGGTTGGACTGGATGATCGTGGAGGTCTCTTCCAACCTAGTTGATTCTATTCTATTCTATTCTACTCTAATCTTTCCAAAATACATTTGTGAAAATAAGAACTATCCAATGGGCTAAACGAAGTATATAGGATTAGACAGTCCCTATGCCAGAGGTTTCCAGTGAGTATGATTACCACTGAAACCAAAAAGTTACTGTAGATTTTTCAAAATATTACCCAAACTGTTCACTAGGTTCCAGAAAGAAAGTTATGTTTTCTCAGAAAGCTGTTTATGAAAGGGAAAAAAATATTAGTTTCACCCAGGTCTAGTTTGTTTTCTCCTGTTTCCTGCTTTGCTCTGTTTTTGCATGGTAGAAAAATCTCATCAGTCTTATGCTTCTGACCCAGCTCTCTTTGAAAACTGTTTTGTCATCTTTCAGCTTCTTAAAGTAAAAGATGAAAGCAAAAATATGAATGTGATTGTAATGAGGATAATCAAAGTTGAAAGGGAAGAAAAGGCATTGGAGGAAAATTGAAGTGTGGATACTGATAGACGCTCAACAGAGAAAGGTGGAAATAATGAGTCTGTAATGTGACTTAATGGAAGGAAAAACTTTACAGGAGAACAAAGATCCTGACAAACAGAGCTGAAAGTAGACACTTGAGATTTCCGTGGAAATCTGAAGCCTATGTGAGGGGATTAGATTGAGTATAGGCACTACTATATGACCTGCTTGTGACTTTCTTTGACGCAGTATTTAGTCAAACATTGAGAGGTGAAACAAATATTTTTGATACACAAAGCATTTCTGAAACCAGCTTCACAGTGCAATCCTAAAGGACAATGTGGATCAGCACAGAGTTTTCTCATTAGTTATTTATAGAATCATAGAATCATAGAATGGTTTAGGTTGGAAGGGACCTCAAGGATCATCCAGCTCCAACCCCCTGACATAGGCAGGGACACCTTCCACTAGAGCAGGTTGCTCAAGGCCTCATCCAGCCTGGCCTTAAACGCCTCCAGGGAGGAAGCATCCACAACCTCCCTGGGCAACCTGTGCCAGTGTCTTACCACCCTCACTGTAAAGAACTTCCTCCTAACATCCAGTCTAAATCTCCCCTCTTCCAGCTTAAACCCATTCCCCCTCGTCCTGACATTACTAGACCTTGTCAATAGTCCCTCCCCAGCCTTCCTGTAGGCTCCCTTCAGATACTGGAAAGCCACTATAAGGTCTCCTCGAAGCCTTCTCTTCTCCAGGCTGAAGAGCCCCAACTCTCTCAGCCTGTCCTCATAGCAGAGCTGCTCCACTCCTCTGATCATCTTCGTGGCTCTCCTCTGGACCCGCTCCAGCAGTTCCATGTCCTTCTTGTGTTGGAGGCTCCAGATTGCATTCTTTCTGGAAGTTTCCAGGGGAATTTTAAAGTTTTTAAAATGTTTTATTTTTCTTTAATGAACTTTTGTGTTTCTTAGTATAGTATGGGTTATTCAAGTATCTTTTATTTCTGACTTTTTTTTTTAATCCCCTTTGGCTATTCTGCAGTGTATTTTATGGAGCAGAAGAGATATTTATGGGATAAATTATGACGATGGGAGGATGTAACCAAGTGGTGGTTGGCCTCTTCTCTCAGGCAACCAGCCACAGAAAAAGAGGACACAGTCTCAAGTTGTGCTGGAGGAGCTCTATGCTGGATGTTAGGAGGAAGTTCTTCACAGAGAGAGTGATTTGCATTAGAATGGGCTGCCCAGGGAGGTGGTGGAGTTGCTGTCCCTGGAGGTGTTGAAGAAAAGCCTGCCTGAGGCATTTACTGCCGTGGTCTAGTTGATTGGCTAGGGATGGGTGGACAGGATGATGTTGGAGGTCTCTTCCAAGCTGGCTGATTCTATGATCCTATGATGCTATTCCTGAATTGTTCAGCTTCTCAGACTGCATTTGATAAAGAAGTTGACAGTTTATTGGCTGGACATGGGTTGTATGATTGCTTCTTGCAGCATTATTTCTGCTTTGTTTTGTTTTGCTGTCTGCATGTGCTTAATCTTTAGCATCTACTATCTATATTATTAAATATTTTATTTGCATCTGACATAGATCTTTTGATAGATGATCATGCTGAATATTAAATATTTGGACTACATCATGACATCCTCTGACTATAACAGATTTTTTGCTGTCCTGAATAACATAAAGTAATATGAACTATTAATTATGGACTGTCTTTATTCTTTTATAAAACTGTGGACTTTATAGATGTAGGCAAATTATCTCTTGTTGTCTTACACTAGAAAATATACGATGAGCTTGATGAAAGAAAACACATTTTATAACCATGGTAACTGTCAGTAACATCTGTAGACCCCTCTTTTTCTCATTTCTTTATGAAGATTGAAAAACATCATTAATTTTTGTTGATTTTTTACTTTTTGGCAAAAGGAGAACAAGGAAAATCAGTGATGGGCATAATTTTAAATCACATATGGCTAAGTATTTAGGAATCACTGACACAATGAGTATGGCAGGCCATAAAAAATATTTAGATTCAAATTACTTTGTCAGAGATAGAATTAGCCTCTCCATAAAATTGGATTGTCTCTGTAAACACTTTAATGATATCTCTAATGATACTTCATGAAAAACATTGATGTGTATGGTTCTTTTTAAATGCTTTTGTAAGATCTGATACCTCTTTGTCAAACTGCATCCATCTGCCCAAAAATCTGCAAGGATTAAAAAAAAACCCTCTGTGAGATGATCCTGATAGATTATTGTGGAATCTTCAGTAGATAACATACTAGTGCTCTGTAATTGAGGGTTGCAAGCATCTAGTCAACTTCAGCTCAAAGAGAGATGAATCTTCTTAGATTAAAGAATTTTTTTTTTTAATGGCCTCACTTTTCATCTAAACATGAATATTTTGGACTCTCTTTTACTTGATGATTTTAACCCTGTGTGGAAGCTAAACTTCATCAAAGGAAACCCCTAAAATACATTTGCTTTCCTCTGTTTCTGGCAGGTTAGATTTCACCCTAATATTTTATGTGGAGCTCACAGAAGAAACTGGAAATTGTTGGGCTGTTTTACATAGAATAGAATAGAATAGAATAGAATAGAATAGAATCAACCAGATTGGAAGAGACCTCCAAGGTCATCCAGTCCAACCTATCACCCAGCCCTATCCAGTCAACTAGACCATAGCACTAAGTGCCTCATCCAGTCTCTTTTGCTACACCAGTCATTCTTCTCCATGTCTCCATCACAGCACCCTTGTCCACACTTTTCCCAAAGGTGAGACCCCATGAACCAAATACTCCATATACCAATGACTAAATATGTCTATAACATGCAGTGTTTCCCGTTCCTCACGATGGGATTCTCAGCTGTGCAGAACAGAATGAGATCTCTTCATTCCTGCAGTTGAAGTTGGTGTTCCACAGAGTATGGATCTGCTTTCAAGAGGTCAGCCTCACTGGCAGAAAAAAAACAATAGTTCATGAAAATACAGAAACTGGTATCAAGACTTCTTCTCTGACATAGCACTTGAGATGGAGTGATAGGCACTACGTGACTGTGCATTGTATAGGAATTGAACTTTATGGTGTGCACCAAACCTGAAAGACAGTGGAAGTCCTCTGGTCAGTAAGTTCCTAGAGTGTTAGGACATGTGTTCAGCTACATTCACTACAGGAATGTGATTTCAGTCAGGGAAGAGAGAGAGAAAGGTCATGAACATGCAGAAGATATCTCCAGCTGCTTTCAGATACCCTGTGGCTCATTTGCAAGCTGCCTGGTGTTATCCTTTGGCAACTGTTTTGCTAAACCATTGTGCTAGTTTGAGCCTAGCTGGGATATTTTGGTGAGAAGAATTAGACTATAGGCTGTAAAAAGGAAACAATGGTAATGCCTACGTCACTCATAGGCTTGCTGAGACGTATAAGATTAAGAACACAAACACAGATAAGAGAGTGTCTCTCTGTCTCTGGCACTGCATGAACTTCTCTCCCTAACTTGCTGCCTGACTAATCTGTCTGTTTCCTAACCCCCCTGGCTGACCCTCCAAACTCCAACTTACATGTAAGGCAAAGTCTGGGGTAAAGTAGAGGGGTGGGGAGGAGGTGAAAGGGTGGTTGGGAGCCCCTCCTGGGGACTCTGATTTCTGGGAGGGATGTTGTGGTTTTGTATTACCTTTTCAAACTTGTGTATTTCTGTATATATTGCAAATACCTGCTTGTGTATTGTGCTAAGCTGTAAATATAGCTTCATTCATTCAATTTCCAGAGGCTGAGTCTAGTCTGGGTGATTTTTCTTAAGTGTGGGGAGGGCAGGTAACACCCAAACTATCACAACCATGTTCTCCTGGTTTCCTACATGTAGCTGAGAACTGCAGAAGAAAAGAAGATGTGATGCCATCATTACCTTTTTCATTGCCTACACTACTGCAGCCAGAAGAGTGGTTTGACTCTTCTACTCCTTTGCTTGGAATGAGAACTAGTAGGTGGATGCTTTGTGTTAACTGAGTACAGATTCTATGTGCCTTTCCCTACTCTTTCTGATAGATGATTTCAACCTGTGCATACAGCAGACCATCTGTGATCTTTAGAGAGGAGTCATAAAGTCTTCTTGTATCATTCATGGAAATACCGTGGAAATATTTCTTGGTTCTCTAAGGATGTCTAGAAAATAACCTATTTAAAATAAGTTTACAGAATATATAGATGCACATAGGATCACAGATCACAGGGTACTAGGGGTTGGAAGGGAATCATCGAGTCCAACACCCCTGACAGAGCAGGATCACACAATCCAGCACAGATCACAGAGGAACGCATCCAGACAGGCCTTGAAAGTCTCCAGGGAAGGAGACCCCACAGCCTCTCTGGGGAGCCTGTTCCAGTGCTCTGTGACCCTTACAGTAAAGAAGTTCCCCTTGTATGTCTCTTCGCCAAACTAAAAAGCCCCAGGTCCCTCAGCCTCTCCTCATAAGCCATGCCCTCCAGTCCCCTAATCATCCTCATAGCTCTCCACTGCATCCTCTCCAGCAGATCCCTGTCCCTCTTAAACTGAGGAACCCAAAACTGAACACAGTATTCAAGATGGGGTCTCAGCAGGGCAGAGTAGAGGGGGAGGAGAACCTCCCTCGATCTGCTGGACACACTCTTCCTAATACACCCCAAGATCCCATTGGCCTTCTTGGCCACAAGGGCAGGCAACTAAGAGCCTTAAACACCTCCAGGCAGGGGGCCTCAACCACCTCCCTGAGCAACCCATGCCAGGCCTTCACCACTCTCATGCTGAACTTCCTCCTAATGTCCATTCTGAATCTCCCCATCTCCATCTTTGCTCCATTCCCCCCTAGTCCTGTCACTCCCTGAGAGCCTAAAAAGTCCTTTCCCAGCTTTTTTGTAGGCCCCCTTCAGATACTGGAAGGCCACAAGAAGGTCACCTCACAGCCTCCTCTTCTCCACACTGAACAGCCCCAACTCTTTCAGTCTGTCCTCATAGCAGAGCTGCTCCAGCCCTCTGAGCATCCTCGTGGACCTTCTCTGGACACGTTCCAACATCTACACAACTCTCTTGTAATAGGAGCTCCAGAACTGGATGCAGTACTCCAGGTGGGGTCTCACCAGAGCACAGGGGAAGAATCACCTCCTTCGACCTGCTGGCCACACTTCTCCTGATGCAGCCCAGGATCTGGTTGGCCTTCCGGGCTGCAAGTGCACACTGCTGGCTCATGCTGAGCTTCTCATCCACCAGCACCCCCAAGTGTCTCTCCTCAGGGCTGCTCTCCAGCCAGTCATTGCCCAGCCTTGATTTGTTCTTGAGATTGCCTTGACCCAGATGCAGGACCTTGCCCTTGGTCTTGTTGAACCTCATGAGGTTGGCCTGTGCCCACCTCTCCAGCCTTTCCAGGTCCCTTTGGATGGCATCCCAGCCTGTCTGCCACACCACACAGCTTTTTGTCATCAGCAAACTTGCTGAGGGTGCACTCAATGCCTCTGTCCATGTCACTGACAAAAATGTTAAACAAGACTGGTCCCAGGTCTGTTCTCTGAAGGACTCCACTTGGACGTGGACCCATTGACAGCCACTCTTTGGGTGCATCCAGTTAACATATGTCAGAACCTTTAGAACATTTTAAAGAAGAGGGATAAGCCACTCCTAAGATGTTTCAAAGCCTTTAAAGTGTTCATTCTAAAAAGCAGTCATGTCACAGGTGACATGTAGCTCCCCTTCTAACTCTGTAGTTGACTGTACATCTAAATAAGCTTTTTAAAGTTGAAACTATGAACATAGCATGGCTCCTGACTTTTGAGAGAACTTCAGTGCAACTCAAATTACATTTTATAATGTGGGAAGACTTTTTTTTTTATCCTTTGAAGTAAATCAGATTTCCATAGATGCTGTGTGTTATGAGATTGTTCTTCAAAAGACTGTGGGTGTAGCTGTGTAAATTAGTAGTTTATCTACCAACACATGAAATGTTGTTATGTCTGAACGCTTAGGAAATATGACTCAAACACCAAAGGTTTCTGATTTTAAAAGGGGTTTTAAATAGTATTGAAGTTCCTTTGCTATTTTGGTTTTGAACTCTTAGAATGGATGCATCTATAGTTTTTTCATAGCAAAGATTAAGATTAACTACTAACTACTGTAATTGAGGCATAGGAAGTTTCATGAAACATGAGGAGGAGTTTTTTCCCTGTGAGGGTGAGAGAACACTGAACAGGCTGTCTGGGGTGGTTGTGAAGTCTCCCTCTCTGGAGATATTCAAAACTTGCCTGGATGCATTCCTGTGTGATTTGGTGTAGGTGATCTTGCTCTGGCAGGAGAGTTTGTCAAGGTCCCTGGCAGCCCCTGACATTCTATGATTCTTTGATTCTGATTCTGTGAAATTTTTCAAGTAAGACATTTTCTATTATTTTATAAGCAGTTATCTGATAAAAGAAGTTTAGGCTTTAAATAAAAACCCACAAAATATTCTGAAAGTTAAAAAAAAAAATCATCATTTGGCAATCCTGAGACACTACAGAAGAAGTTATATTACAGTACTCTTCATAGGTTTTGTTGCATCAACACAAGATGTCCTCATGCATTTCTAATAATTCTCTATGTACAGCTCTTTACATGCAGCATTTCATGATCACTGAATCAACCAGGTTGGAAGAGACCTCCAAGATCATCCAGGCCAACATAGCACCGAGTCCTATCCACTCAACTAGACCATAGCACGGAGTGCCTCAGCCAGTTTCCTCTTGAACACCTCCAGGGACAGTGACTCCACCACCTCCCTGGGCAGCCTATTCCAATGGCAAATCATTCCCTCTGTCAAGAACTTCCTCCTAACATCCAACCTATGCCTCTCTTGGTACAACTTGAGACTGTGTCCCCTTGTTCTGTTGCTGGTTGCCTGGGAGAAGAGACCAACCCCCACCTATCTACGACTTCCCTTCAGGTAGTTGTAGACAGCAATGAGGTTAGATGTCCCTGTCATAGCTAATCTTTGTGCTAGCACTAAAATCCATTTAATATTTTAAATGTCATTGACATTTTTTTTCCCTCCTCATTTTCATTCCTTTTAATTCACTAATTTAAAAATAAAGGACCTTTTTCAGTGCTCCTATGTTGATTTTAATATGCAATACCTTCTCCTCTTCTCCTAAGTTTTAGACTACTGTGTAGTTTCTGATTTAAAGTGGCATTTTCTCCACATTGGTATGAAGAATGTTATTAAAGGCAAAAAAAAAGCTAGAAGGGAGTTGAAGTTTTGTATGAACTCTCTTACATTATGCTGTGCATATTACACTGAAAAAAAATATGTCAGAGTCTATAAAGAAGACTTACCTAAGAAAGTTTATGAAAAAAATTTCACAGTGTGATCAGAGGATTTTTAAAGGTTAGGAAAACAGTATGCCTAGAACTATGATAAGTGGACATAACTAGGCCTTTTAAGTATGTGAACAAAGTAAAAGAGTGCATTGAGATACAGGCTGGGGTCAGAGTGGCTGGAGAGCAGCCAGACAGAGAGGGATCTGGGGGTGCTGATTGATACCCACCTGAACATGAGCCAGCAGTGTGCCCAGGTGGCCAAGAGAGCCAGTGGCATCCTGGCCTGCATCAGGAATGGTGTGGTCAGCAGGAGCAGGGAGGTCATTCTGCCCCTGTACTCTGCACTGGTTAGACCACACCTTGAGTACTGTGTTCAGTTCTGGGCCCCCCAGTTTAGAAGGGACATTGAGATGCTTGTGTGTGTCCAGAGAAGGGCGACGAGGCTGGTGAGAGGCCTCGAGCACAGCCCTACGAGGAGAGGCTGAGGGAGCTGGGATTGTTTAGCCTGGAGAAGAGGAGGCTCAGGGGTGACCTTATTGCTGTCTAGAACTACCTGAGGGGTGGTTGTGGCCAGGGGGAGGTTGCTCTCTTCTCTCAGGTGGCCAGCACCAGAACAAGAGGACACAGCCTCAGGCTGCGCCGGGGGAAGTTTAGGCTTGAGGTGAGGAGAAAGTTCTTCACTGAGAGAGTCATTGGACACTGGAATGGGCTGCCCGGGGAGGTGGTGGAGTTGCCGTCCCTGGAGCTGTTGAAGGCAGGATTGGACGTGGCACTTGGTGCCATGGTCTAGCCTTGAGCTCTTTGGTAAAGGGTTGGACTTGATGATCTGTGAGGTCTCTTCCAACCTTGGTGATACTGTGATACTGTGATAAATGAATGTCTCTCTTCCATCTGGAAATTTATACTCTTAGATATCTTCATCAAATACATGTTTGTAAAGTAGACTTTTCTATATCCACGGAAGTAATCCACGTTAGATTTAATGTGACAACGTATTTTGGGTTTTTTTAAAGAGAAAAGTTGTGAACAAGTCTTTTACATTCGTGGCCACTTGGTTATGGTATGGTTGGGGTTTTTTTTTTGTATTTGGAAGCTTTCAGCATATTGTATTTCCACAGTTTAGTTACATACACTCTCCCAAAACTACTTGTGATGGTTTGGGTGTTACCCGCCCCCCTGCACTTGAGAACTAGACTCAGTGGCTGGAAATTAAAGAAATGAAGTTTTATATTTACAGCTTAGCACAATGTACAAGCAGATATTGACGATATACAATCATAGAATCAAGCAGGTTGGAAGAAACCTCCAAGATCACCCAGTCCAACCTAGCACCCAGTCCTAGCCAATCAACTAGACCATGGCACTAAGTGCCTCATCCTGTCAGTTCCTGAACATCTCCAGGGATGGCCACTCCACCACCTCCCTGGGCAGCCCATTCCAATGGCAAATCACTCTCTCTGTCATGAACTTCTTCCTAACATCCATGTATATATATGTATATATATATATATACACAGAGAGCTATATACAGAAACATACAAGTTCAAAAGCAATGCAGAAACACAACACACCTCCCAGAAACCAGAGTCCCCAGGAGGGGCTCTCAACCACCCCTCCACCCCTCTACCTTATCCCAGACTTTGCCTTACATTCAAGGTGAGTTTGGAGAATTGGCCAAGGGGGTAAGGAAGCAGAGAGATTAGTTAGGCAGCAAGTTAGAGAGAGAAGTGTATGCAGTCATGGCCAGAAAGAGTAACTGTGTTATCTATATTTATGTTCTTGTTTTTACACATCTCAGCAAGCCTATGCCTGAAGTATACATCACCAGTGTTTCCTTTTCACAGTCTATAATATAGTTCTTTTCACCAAAATACCCCAGCTAGGCTCAAACTATCACACTACTCAAGTACATTCCAGTTATTTGACAGGAAAAAGAAAAGAAGAAAAAAGAAAAAACTCTAGAGTTGCATCTTGATTATAGCCTCCACAGCTTAAAGTGAGAAGACTTACAAACATCTAATTAAAGGAGAAAACATCTAATAGAAAAGTAGGAAATACTTAGCAAATACGAGAAATAAAAAGCACAGCATCGCAGAATAGACAGAAGAATAAAGTGATATCTACAGCAGAAGTCATAAAACTGACAATGTAACACAATTAGACACGTCAGGGAGCCACAATGCACAACTGAACATTCCAGTAGTGACAGTAAAGTCCATATAAATTGTATGTTGTACTGGAGCAGATCTTCACATGGGAGAAAGTGAAACAGCTGCCTGGTGGAATTAGGTGTACGATGACACAGTACAGTAGACATCCATTGAAAGGGAGTCCAGGTCTCCCAACTCAGCAGTGCTAATGCCACTGAGAGGTGCTGTGCCTGTCTTATGATTACTATTTTCTGGTGCAAACTGCCATATGTGTAAAGACAGGGAATGTCAAGGGACTGTGCTTGCCTTTTACAGCAAAGGCACTGAAGACAGTAAAGATGGGGGTCTGGGTTGACGAAAAGCTCAACATGAGCCGGCAGTGTGCACATGCAGCCCAGACAGCAACCCTGTGCTGGGCTGCATCAAGAGAAGTGTGGCCAGCAGGGCAAGGGAGGGGATTCTCCCCCTTTACTCTGCTCTCCTCAGACCCCACCTGGAGTACTGTGTGCAGTTCTGGAGCCCCAACACAAGGAGGACATGGAACTGCTGGAGCGGGTCCAGAGGAGAGCCACGAAGATGATCAGAGGGCTGCAGCAGCTCTGCTATGAGGACAGGCTGAGAGAGTTGGGGCTCTTCAGCCTGGAGAAGAGAAGGCTTCAAGGAGACCTTAGAGTGGCTTTCCAGGATCTGAAGGGAGCCTACAGGAAGGCTGGGGAGGGACTATTGACAAGGTCTAGTAATGTCAGGACAAGGGGGAATGGGTTTACACTGGAAGAGGGGAGATTTAGACTGCATGTTAGGAGGAAGTTCTTTACAGTGAGGGTGGTAAGACACTGGAACGAGTTGCCCAGGGAGGTTGTGGATGCTTCCTCCCTGGAGGCATTTAAGGCCAGGCTGGATGAGGCCTTGAGCAAGCTGCTCTAGTGGAAGGTGTCCCTGCCTATGTCAGGGGGTTGGAGCTGGATGATCCTTGAGGTCCCTTCCAACCTAAACCATTCTATGATTCTATGATTCTATGATATTTTATTTCTTTTAGGATTTGTCTTGTAGGCCACTGAATTATTCTATGATTCTATGATTTGTCTTGAAGGCCACTGTTAACCTTTGTGAAGTTTTTATTGGGACTAGAGCCACTAACACTCATTCTTCACTATTTTAAGAAACAACAGGAGTGTGAAAATATCTGTTTATGACAATATCCAAAACAAAAGCACATATGAAATTTCCCAAGATTTAAAAGCATATTACTGGAAAGCTTTTCTCACTTCTTGTTTTACCTAAGGGTTTCCATTCATCTGAGGTGGAGAGAGAAGATGGAAATCTATATAAAGCTAGGGCAGGTAATCAGGAATTAATATGAGTGCAACAATATGCATAACTTTTGACATCTCCAAAACTTCAAGTGTTGACGTTTGAGATAAACATTGTTTGACACAAGTTTGGCTGAAATGGTAAATGAAATCTTTTTCATTGGTCTCTCCTGTGCTTAGGAAAAAGATGCTAAAACGATTCTTGGGAAACAAGCAGGGTCACATGACTGATACTCATTTCTGTTATCACAGTATCCTATTTCCATCTGAAATAATATATAAGCTGTTGAATACTGGACTAGCAGCTTGGCTGTTGAATTAGAATAGCATTTTGTTAGTTTAAGTAATTTAATTCCTATTTTTTTTCTAGTATCATAGCATCATAGAATCAACCAGCTTGGAAGAGACCTCCAAGATCATCCAGGCCAACATAGCACCCAGCCCTGTCCAATCAACTAGATCATGGCACCAAGTGCCTCATCCAGTCTTTTCTTGAACACCCCCAGGGATGGTGACTCCACCACCTCCCTGGGCAGCCCATTCCAATGCCAATCACTCTCTCTGGGAAGAACTTCCTCCTAACATCCAGCCTAGACCTCCCCTGGCACAACTTGAGACTGTGTCCCCTTGTTCTGCTGCTGGTTGCCTGGAGAGAGGAGACCAACTCTCACCAACACACAGGCAAACAGATTTTCACAGAATCACAAACACATCCCGGTTGGAAAAGATCCTCAGGATCACCAAGTCCAACCTATAACCCTATTCTGCAAGATTCACCTTAAACCATGTCCCTAAGCACCACATCCAAATGACCCTTAAACACATCCAGGCTTGGTGACTCAACCAACACTGTGGGCAGCTCATTCTAGTGCCTGGCCACTTTCTTTGTGGAAAACTTTTTTCTAATGTCCAATCCAAACCTACCCAGTCTCAACTTGAGGCCATTCCCCCTTGTTCTGTCTCCAATTACCTGTGAGAAGACACCAGCAGAAGCCTCTCCAAAGTGTCTTTTCAGGTAGCTGTAGACAGCAATAAGGTCTTCTGTCAGCCTCCTCTTCCTCAAGCTAAACAGCCCCAGCTCCCTCAGTTGCTCCTCATGAGATTTATTCTCTAGACTCTTCACCAGCTTCACTGCCCTCCTCTGCACTGGCTCCAGTACCTCCACATCTCTCTTGTAGTGAACACAATACTTAAGTTGTGGCCTCACTAAAGCCAAGTACAAGGGCACAATCCTCTCCCTACTCTTGCTGGCCACAGCAATTTTAATACCAGCCAGGATGCCATTGGCCTTCTTGACTGCCAGGGCACACTGCGGGCTCATATTCAGCTGCCTGTCTATTAGAACCTCTTCTGCCAGGTCCCAGATCCCTTTCTGCCAGGCAGCTCTCCAGCCACACTGCTCCAAGCCTATGTGATTAAAAGGTAGTTTTAATATTTTATGTCTGAGTCTCTTATGGCCATTCTTATTAAAATCAAAATCACACCCACTAGATAGAGATACTACAGAGAAAAGCCCCATACAGGATTATGTCTATTTTGAACATCCCTGGTATTGGTAGAAGGTGCTTGGAAGTCATGGGAAGAGTTAGTATAAACTATGTGCTCACTAGACATGGCCTGACTAGTAAGCCCCAAACCTTGGGTTAATTCAAAAAGTCAATTCAATTATGAATTTTCTTCACCTGTCACTTACTTGGTGTCTGATTGCAATTACATATTCCTCTCCCACCAGAATAGAGCTACAGTTACTGTAATAATATATTCAGGGTTTTATGTCACATTCATCTCCAGCCTTTCCAATAAGAAATGTGATGGTGAATTCAAATGGGCTCTAGCCTTCTCCTCATCTTCTCCCAGAGGAAAGACTCATATGTGTAGTGATTTTTCCTGGTGTATTTATGTTTAATATGTTCACTGTGGTACATGAAATTGTAGAGGAAAAGAACTGCACTTTTCATCTGAAAGAGACTCGGTGGTAATATTATTTCTGAATCGTCTCAGAATTGATGTTTTGAATAGTTGTCTGTGAAGAAGAAACACAAAAAACCCAAACAACTGAACAACAAAAAAAAACCCCCAACAAACAAAACAACCAAAACCCCAAACCTAATTTGTAAGTCCTTTTACCCTTACTCCCCCCCCACCCCCCCAAGAAATTTATATTCCTGAATTATATGTTCTGACAATGTATCAGTAGTTTGAAATAGCTGAATGCTTCAGTGATTAAACTGCACCCATGGAACTAGTGTTTTGAAAATCTTTATTCTGAGATATATTAACTGCTGTACGATGGAAGACAGTTTTTCCAGGAACAAGCTAATGCAGTGCCAGAAAATGAGCTTTTACAGCACTGTCAAAGTATTCCCAGCTATAGCATTTTTACAAGCAGATACTGGCATGAACATCAGAATACACCTGAACTTTTTTTCCTCTCTATTGTTATCTGTGCTTTGTCTCTACGATGAGAAGAAAATTACACTAGAAACACAGCAGTTAACATTATTTTTAATAAGGAAAATCTTCCAGGAGACTGTCATGGAATCTGTTCCTGCTAATAAACTGCAAGACCTAAGTTGTGCTACTTTTGAGTGCTCATGTAAGAGGGGACACAGTCTCA